>JARQTH010000518.1:13258-36193 GCA_030142595.1 Trachelus iudaicus
CGAGATGATTTTATTTCAGGTCCGTCGTCGTCGTCGTCGTCGTCGTCGTCGTCGTCGTCGTCCTCGTCGTCGTCGTCGTCGTCGTCCTCGTCTTCGTCCTCGTCCTCGTCCGTACATTTGTTATAAATTTTCGTTCATTATGCCAGTCATCAAACTCAAATCCAGTGCCAACTTTCAATATACAGCATATTAACAATAACTCGTCAAAACTAATCACGGTAAAAGCTTAATAACAAACATATTTTTAGGACACTATTAGTACGTTCAAAGTAAGTATTTTGAAATTCCTGGCACGGCCCCGCCAAGTAGTACTCGATAAGGAATCACCTAAAGTTTCATAAATTGTTGAATGACCATTAAAACATAATCAACTACCGGAAGCAGTAGTAATGTAAAATAGCAGCGAAAACGTTATAGGAAATTTTGAAAATACAAATAAAATGATGGGCCAGTTCTAGATTATATAATTGGAAAACATGTAGTGACTTAAATACTTGGCTTCAATAATATGATTTCAATACTTTTTGTTGGAGGATTTCACAGCACTCCTGTACTTGGCGTAGTTTTTTACACGTAAGTGTTTTTTGGGGGATATCATAAGTTTTTGTAGCTCAATGTACGGAAGTCTATATCTTTATACATATAAAATGTCAATGCATTGTGATGCCCCTAATCAGAAAAGTATATTGCGTTGTCGAAAATGTTTAACGGCATATAAATTTAATTTGTAAGTCCATTTTTTTAGAAATGCATAAAGATATATAAAATTAAAGAAAATATAATCTTAAATGCATATAGGCATCATTAATGGTGTTCAGCTTATTGAAATCGTGTGGTGAACGTAAGAGTGGAGAATATGCTGGATTATTTATACAGGGTGTCCCAGAACTACTTTTGGACCGGAAAGTGGGCGATGGCTGGAGGTGCCCTGAGTACCCTCGCGCAAACCGTTTGCCAAAAATTGCAATAGTTTTTAAATGAGAAGCATTTAAGTGGGGCCAATCAGAACGAAGGATTTCCGCGGGTCATAGCAGCGTAGTGCGAGGTACACTCGCGGATGCCAAAGATAGCTACTTTGCAATAGCTTTCCACAAATTTCGCGCTTAGCAATTGTTTCACAGTCCGAGCGAGCGTTATTAGGATTTGTTGACAAACTACCGATATGGACATGGGCGTCTCTTGGACTGGCGCAGCAACTACACGTCGCATACGCAATTTTCGTCTGGCTGAATGCGTATCCCGAAACAATTGCTGATCGCGCGTTGCACGTGTAGCTGCTGCGCCAGTCTAAGTTGTACACTTTTCTGGACACCCTGGACCTCCACGTCCGACATCTAGATACAAGAAACTACGGAGCGGAACACTTGGACACCCTGGACTTCCACGCCCGACACCTAGATACAAGAAACTACGGAGAGGAACATCTGGGCACCTTGGACTTCCACGTCCGACATTTAGATATAAGAAACTACGGAGCGGAACACCTGAACACCCTGGACTTCCACGCCCTATACCTAAATACAAGAAACTACGGAGGGGAAGACTTTGGACATCCTATATCTCTAAAAACTGTCACCTAAAATACGAGAAACTATATCGAAACACAAACATACGTCGACCCATACATGCGTGCTTCACATGAATGCTATTAAAAACTTAATAATTATATACTGTCGTGAAAGCACCCTTATACTATCTGGAAATTCAGTGTGAATGGTAGTTTCATGTGTAAAGTGTATTTGATTGTGTTGTGTATTCGTATAATACCAACACCATCCAGAGTATAAATAGTTAAAGAAGGGAAAGCAGGCAGCGCCATCTGTCGTGTAAAAAAGTAGATGGACGTGCGAAGACGACGACGACGACGGATCTGAAATAATATCATCTCGGTCGCTATGTGAATACGTCCTGATCCCATACACTAATCGTATTGAATTTGGTGACAATCAATTCAGAACTCTTGATTCCTATAGTGAATTTATCAATACATTTTTCTCACATACAGCCGTTCATAAAATATTTTAGTCGAAACACAGGTACAAGAGATGCTTCGAGTAAAGAGTCTCGGCGGGCCGTGCCCTGTACGGCAGGTTGCCTGTACTTGGCGCGAGACTCGACCGAGTCTCTTGATAATAAGTAAAACTCTCTGTACCAATATTATTACAAGCAAATATACATCAACTTAATTCCTGTTAAGTATTAATTACAAGTACGTGTCCTCGATCTACCAGTCATCCAGGATTCCAACAAATTAAAAAAAAATGTTTATGTTATCGGGAGTCAAATTTGATTACACGCTCATTCAATAACCTGGGTACCCGGGTACCCACGAGCACCCGATAGGCTTCTATAAGGAATTTCCTTTTTGATCTTACTCTTTGAGTATAATATAATATAATAATAAATAGGATTTATTAAAATAAATATAAACTAAATAAATAAACAAATAAAAACTCAATAATAACGTTACAAATGTATTTTATTTGGCACATTCATTACAGCGCGTAATTGTTACTGTATGTTCATTGTGTACCGGCTTATTGTACGCTTCGCAAGATTTTCGTGTTTTCCACCGTTTTTTTATTGTGCCCCTATAACATATATGGCATGCGCCCACCACAATTTTTCGCCCTGTATTATCTAATGCTTGTCCGGATGATATTGATGGTGTATTACCATCACTGCCAATTGCTTTACCAAACATTCTTTCAATAGCTATCTTGGTCATAAGATGCCTGATTATTTATGGATTTCTCGATCGATCTTCAATTTAAGGCATACACAACTCTGTATCCAATTGTCGTATAAAATAGCGGCGTTCATTCGACCATTTCGGCAGTGAAAATAATTTTGAAAGTATCAGCAATTGATAGTGTTTCTGTGTCTCTATGAGGACCACTTCTTTGCCGAATAATATTTCGACTTGCAGTTTGCCGTTGAACTTTTGGCGTTCGAGGCCAAATAGTTTTTTCTTTGGCTATAAAAGTCGTAGTTGCCTTTGGCGGTTGATCAGTTGGTCTCTCTTTAGTCTCTGTGTGGATATTTTCGTCGGTTTCATTTTTAGATTCGGCTACATCTTGGCAATCGTAACCTTCCGCTAAAAAAAGCAAATTTAGACTTCGTCGAGAATATAAAATCATACATACACACACATACGTGTGTATATTCTGCAACGTCGCAATATACCTATTTCCTCGTGATCAGAAATTTCTGTACTCTTTGCTTGCTCATCCAGGACTGGGAAACAGTCTTCATCATCGCTATCAGACACGTAATTCTTTTCTGCAGAATCAGACTCTTCACCCACTAGTTTCGTCAAATATATGCGTCTTTCTTCAGCTGTCGCTTGCCCCGTTCCGTTCAGGAAACCAACCAATCAGAATCTAGTAATCCTCACTCCAAGAAGACCGTACTAGATTGTGATTGGTTGGTTTCCTTACGCTTACGTTTGACGTCGTTACGGTATTTTGTGTTTGAAGAGCTTTGGACGTGTGAGCATCAACTATCGCACTGAAAGTAATGCCAGTAAATGTCATTTTTTTCATCATTTCGTGTGATAAAACTCCCTCAAGTCGAATCAAAGTTTGAATAATTTCACGCACTTGTTTGGATTCGTCATCTTTCGCAATTGTCAATTCAAACGTCCTCATTTTTCAATGAGAAGCTCATTCGTGATCTTCAAGTGATGCACAAGTACTTCAAGAACCTCAATATCTCGTAACGCGTTATGAGATCCGTCAGCCGAAATTTTGAGAAATTCTGGTCTGCTTGCAACGATCTCTTCGGATTAACAGCTTCCGAACGATAAGTAGAGTGTCTGCAAAACCCGCAATGACACCTTTAAATTCTTCAATCATTGAGGTTTGATTGATTGCCTTGAAGAGATGAACACTGTCGAACGAACCATTATACGCAGCCAGTACACAAGGTTTATGTCTCTTCGTCAAAAACTATGGAATCATCTCTAACGCGACTCGAAGCGGATACGATGTAACTCTCACACCGTTCAGAAAGAGTTCCTTATTTACTTTCATAAAACCGGTAACGGTTGATGCCGCCAGAGGAATAAGAGTGATCGGCGATTTGATAATCTGAATTAATGTTGGGAACCCCGACTGTTTTGGGCTCAGTCAGTCCCAAAAATCATAAAACAATTTTGAAATTCATATTAAAATCATTTTAAAAGATTAAAATCCTGGCGCGTTTTAAGGCCAATCACGGGTTAATTATATGTGTCATAGTCATCTTTTTTTTCTTTTCCACCGATCTCTTATCGTACAAAGATTTGTGAATAGTATACATATTGTGTAATTAGAGAGAAAAGGCAAAAAAACAAAAATCTCGGAGTTGTCAGAGGCAAGGGGACTCAACAAAAATCTGAAAATAATCAATCTGAAATTGTAAATTCTGACAAGTTCAAAACCACTGTGTATTAGCTGGTTCGTTCATTGATCTTGTGTTAATTAGCAGGATTAACATCCTGTAGCTTCAATTTAATCAGAGTATCAAATCGCCAGTCCATATTACTATTATCACTAACAAAAAACCCAAATTTGTAACGTATTTAAAAATTCAATTTCGAGGACTTTTTGCGTCTGTTGCAGAGGGTTTATCGAAAAATAATTAAACAAACCTTACTTATTTTTTTTTTTTCATACAACACGAATCTGTAGTAAAAAATAGCGGTTCTCATTTACAAAAATGGACTTGACAAAAATGGTCTCATAGGGTCTACAACAGGTCTAAGCCAAAAATTCAGGTATCTCACTAGATGGCCCCCTTCGACCCCGACAACTTTTTTCTCAAACATTTTTTCCGAAAACTCCTTATTTTGGAGATATTGTAATGTCTAAGTTAAAATGGGACACCCTGTATATTTTTTATCGCATGCAGCGCATATTATTTATTGTACATATATTGGATTTTTAAATTGAATATAACTATTGTTACGTCCGAACCAGAATGAGTGCCAATTTACCTAGTCTGGTGCCTTTACCGTTCCGTAATATTGTATTACTTTGCCCTGTTTTGAGTGAATGCTTGCGCACTTTAGTCGGGATTGGGCTATGCCTCTAATTACCGCGGGAAGAATGAATAAAATTGGATATGGGATAAAATTGATTCTATATATACCAAAACAAATGAAATCCATCAACAACCTAATACTTGAAAGCCTGAGAAATTCTAACATCTACTATGATTTAACAAAATTTAAGAGTTCCTACATCAAATATAATAATTGTAAATTGCTTATCCCGACATCGGATGATTAGGATGATGACGATGACGATGACGATGACGATAGTAAGAAATGATATTAATATTAAAATAGGAAAATGAGTTTAGATTAAAAAAGTGAATTGAGGATTGTTACTATTGGTTTATCTAGAGAAATTTGTAGGAAAAGAGTATATTGCGGTTAAGGAAATTAGATCATTGGTGCTGGAAGTTTCGGCGGGGCCTTTAAAGTCATTAAAATCGTTTTTGCTTTCTTTGGGGTTGGTTCACCTGTTCCAATCCATTGTTTCGACTGTTGCTTACTTTAAAGAGTGTAGCGATGAATTCAAGTTTCATTCACAGTTATAAATCGACGCAAAAATTCGCTGGGGTTTCGCTTGTATAGCGCCAAATTTTCGATTGAAACAGTTTTCCGAATCAATTTTTGATCGACCGTTAGCAAACGCAGCACCCACTTGGCGCAGAGCTTCTCCATGCTCAAATGTTCATGTGAAATATTGCACACACGTTCAGTTGACATCCTAGTGGTCTCAGCTATCTCGCTCACTTTTAATCTGCGGTCCTCTACCACGATTTTATGAATTTTTTCAATGATATCGAGATTGTGAATTCAACGGGGCGTCCTGAACGTGGTTCGTCAGAAGTGCTCGTACGATCTTTCTTTAATTCGGAAACCCACTGTTTAACCGTTGAATATGATGGAGAAGAGTCTTTTAATGTGGAATCTAGTTTCTCTCTAATTTGAAGTGGTGTTAAGCCTTTTAAATAGAAGTATTTGATGACCGCACGCTTCTCTGATTTTTCCATTTTCATGTAAGCAATTGAAACGTGTTGTTCAGTAGGCTCTCAAATGTATACTAACAAAGCAATCGACCTGGAAATTTATATAAAAGCTAATGAGACATAGTACTATAGAATACAAGCCAAAAATTAGATTTGCTGGTGCCATCTCTAGGTCATAATGTTTAAAAATTTGAAGACGAATAAATGAATATTGTCCTTCAATTCTCTGCATGATCGCATTACATACTAAACAGAAGTAATTATTTCTTGTTCATGAACAAGTTCATAATAATTCTACTGTGATCGATTGAATAGCAAAAAATGTAAATACATGATTCAAAAACGTATGAACTCCCATTACAACTGTGGAATTGTCAACCAAAAACTCTTTAACCATCATGTGAATATAAATTTAATAAATAAGCTAAAATATACTCCATGTTACGTAGTGAATAGAACTACGAATATTTTAACGGTTGTTGTGTCTTTATTGTGGATAAGGTGCTATTCACAGTATAACTGTATGTGATGAGTAAAATAGTAATGTGTGATTTATTTGAAGATATCATGTAGTGGAAGTATATCCATTGTCACTTTTTACAGAACAGAAACTGGCGAGCTCTTGTCCCGTTTCCGATGCAATAATGAGGATTTAATAATTAATAGAGGCGATCTATATTGATTCTTGTTACTAGATGAATCGTAGAACTATTGCTCCGTTTAGATACAATTATGCGAATTGTTGTGTAATTTGCAACTATGAACACTTGTTCCGGTCTAGTCGAAATCTCTAAATGGAATACTTGCTCCATTCTATGTTGAGCACTGACTCTATTCTATGTTGATCTCTTGCTCTCTTCCCTTTTGAACTTTCGATTCTTTCCCGTGTCTGCGTCATCGACTCATTCTGACCAGATTGACTGCTCCATCGTCTCCGACGCTGGCACCGTCGGGGTTGCTGCATAAGCATTTTCATTATATCTTGGCGGATGCTCTTATAAGGCGATGTTCTTTGCGATTCTCAGAACTAAGATAGCATAGGAACCTAGGCTTTCTAGCTCCTTTATGTTTAAGGACTTCTCGGTATCGAGATAAGGACCAAATCATTGACGATGAACTTGACGTGTACTTTCCTCTTTTGATACTGTATCGTAATTTTCTTTTTCCTTAACTCGACATCGATAGCGAAACACTCGAGAACGAACCTACGTTACTTTCGGTCGTCCATCCGTCGTTCTTGCATCCGCAGGCCAGGCGGGCGCGAGCCAATTCTTTTTCCATCGGAAACTGACGAGCCGGTATAAACTGGGAATTGGGGTGGAACAGGCCCAACTCCATCAAACGAGAGCTCTGACGGAACCTATCAGAAGGGACGATAACTTAACGGATCCTGTCGATTTTTGGGGACTCGTGAAATCGAGAAACGCAACTGGATGCACGAACGGGAGAGGCCGGTTACGGAAATGCGAATCCAAAAATCATGTCACAATATATTGTTATGCCTTAAGGGATGATAAATCATATTCAATACTTCTTTGATAATGCAAATTACTCTGAGTACTTCTGTGTTGTAACTCTACTTGTTTCACAACGATGATCACCGTACATAGGGACTATGACGACTGCGTTTGGATGCGCTGCAGGGCAGGAAGGTCTGCTAAATTTCTTTAATAATTAAAAATAGTGAAAGGATGATCAAAAATTTATAAATTTATTAAATAAGAAATAGAGAAAGAGTAAAATAAAGTTTTTAAAGCTAATAAACATCGAATTTTCCCCAATACATAAATAACCTAAATCTAAATATTTGGTATAGTTTCTAGCGATTTCTTTATGCTCGTTATCACATTAGTGATTATTTTTTTGGTATTTATCACTCTAGGGTGTCCTTCAACATCTTCTCGTAGTAGAAGTTCAACGCCTTTCTTCTTTTTTCAGTAAATGTATGCTGAAAAATCTGGACGTGCCTCTGAAGTTTTTATTATCATTCTTTTACTCAGTAAATTTTGTAAACATTCAAGTGATTTCTCTGTAACTAGTGTTAATAAATCTTTCTGCAACAATGACATTGATTTGATATCAGCTCTCAGTTGTTCATCAGAAATATAAGCTGCCTTGATGATCTTCTGTTATATAATCACATTATTCAGCGCATTGTGTGCTTCAATTGTTGTCTCTGAACCCAAAGAATCACGAGCAACAACAGATCGATTAAATTTTTTCTTCTCAGTCCTACATTTTGGCAATAATTTTTTGAGTAAACAGTAAGTTTCAATAACATCACAAAAGAGCTCATTGAACTTAACCTAGCAGTTTGTTCTGCGTATATCTCTTACCAGCAACGGTATATCAAAGCGATTGCCATTGTGTGCCAAAAGAGCAGGCTTTCCAAGATAATGAAGGAATTGAAGAACTCTACATGGAGAGCTGATTTCAGAGTTAGGGTACTCACTTCGTGGTCTCTATAGCACATTGCATCATCATGCAGTGACAGACCAGTGAATTCAGTAATATGTTTTGGTATACCGTCGAGGGGTTTTATAAAAACTTGGAACTCTTCAACATTAGCTTTTGCAGCAATTTGATATATTTCACTTCTGTCGTTTCAAGACTGAAATAAACGTAGTTAATATCAGATGGTATTGATGCATCCCTGAGGGGTTCAACAACGAATTCTGCTTTTCGATACATTCCACAGGCTGTCGAGTAAGTAACTCCCTTCCTTTGTGAAGTCACTCTTTGAGTGGATTTCTTTTGTTTCAACTCATTTATTTTTCTTTTAAACCCCATTTTTTTTGTTTCTCTGCTTTTTTAGCTCGTATAAAATCCCTGAAAGCTCTGAAGCTTTGAGTAATTTTCCTTGGCGATACCTGACATTTTTTATTCAATTCCACGATATAACTAGTACCTTCATTTTCCTCAAGAATAGCAGCATCCACGCGTGAGTTATATGAGTTGATCCACATTATGTCAATTTATCTGCATTTCTCCAGAATTTTTCCATGATTCCCTCCAGTGTACACCTCAATGAATCGCCCACTAAACCTTTACCATCAAGTAAGTACTGTAACGTGGCGTTACAGAGCTGGAGGGGGATACCACCTAGGAATGACCGAAAAATAAATAAATAGGATTTATCAGGTTGGACAGTGGGTTCGATGGCACAGTGGTAAGTGCTCGACTTGGCAGTCCGAAGATATCGGGCTCGAATCCTGATCAGAACTCCTAATTTTTCGGAAATTTCTAGCCCTCTAGCGCTCCCTGGAGGCTCTGAGGAAAAATTAATTATAGCGGGGACGAACCGGGTCACCCCGTTATAGTACTTATGTTTATAATTTACTGGATCATCTTTATACTTACACCAGGGCCCACAATTTTCGTGATCATCAAAAGCATGCGAGACAATAGTTTTTAAATTTACAATTAGTTCTATAGCTGTAACGTTATCTTCATTTATTTTTAAGGCATATCCAAACTTGTACTTTAAATACTCAATAACCTATTGAATAATTTTTTTTTTTACCAGAGAGGTTTGCTTTAGAGCATGATTTATGTCCGACCACTTGGCTACTGGATGTTTTGATATCCTACAAATTGCAGCAATCATTAAACTGTCATTATCTTCGATAAGCGTACCCAGGACTACATTCTCTTTCTCAAATTGTTATTTTTTCACCAATATTTCTACTGCAACATCAGGATCCATAGCCTTTGCAATCTTATCCCAATTACGCTTACAATTATGATTCTCTTGAGTGTGGCCTACGTGACACAAGGTGCATTTTTTATTCCTCTTACCACGGGCCAAGCATTTGCCAGTCTCTCTTCCTACAGCAGTTGTTACTCCTATCAGGAAAAATAGTTTTTTAGGAAAGTAATGAGAGGAAGACGTGAAAAGTAGTCAATTTCGTATTATTTAGGAATAAAAAATTTTGGAAATAGAAAAAAATAAAAGAAATGGAAATTATTTAGTAATGATTAAACACAATTGGTAAATAATTCCTTTATTTTATGGACAAAAAACCAAAAACATTCTAAAAAATGGTAGTTTATGGACTAATTTAAATGTTTTACAAAATTATACATTTGCAATTGTTCCTCAAACTATCGGTTCCGCCTTTTATTTAATTTTTATTGACGTTGACGGATATTTTATCATTACATTTACCTGATAGGCTGTCATAAGCAAAGCCTGAACCACGAGAGGGATGAGTTTTCCTGCTTCAATTACTAGAAAGGGATTTCTTTTCAATGTCATCTTTTTTTTTCCTTAATAACTTCCAAAGAACTTTCATTTGCAAGTTTTTCCAGACCTTTGTCAACATCTTCCTCATAACGTTTCAATATCTTCAGTAGAATTGGAGGTACATTCAACTCTTATAGGATGGTATTAAGCGGATAGGCTCCTTTCCTCCATCAATTACAGCTAAGAGTAGAATGTTAAATTATAGTAGAATGTAAAGAAAGCGAGCGGTCAGTAACAACTAACCAAGGATGGGATCCCAGACTTGACCTGTCTGCAACTGTTTTGAAATTAATCAAGTAATATAATGAATCAAACCGCAATTCTCTTCAAGTGTGGAATATCATCTAGCCGTATCATTATCTTTTTGTGCATTTTTATTTATTTTTTCCTCTGTACTCAGTGACTCAACTGGAGTTTTACCATACTACTTTAAGTTGGCTGAAAACTTAATGCGTACTTTAGAATGGGATGCCCTGTATAGTTTGGCACCCCCTGTGTTCCTATTCTCTGCATCGCACCTAATTGAGATGATGGAAGTGATAACGTACTAAGCGCTCGGAATGCCGTTAAACTATTGTCCATTTTTTATGTACCTTCAAATGTCTCGGATGGACCATAGTTTAACGGAATTTCGAGCGCTTAGTACGTTATCATTTCCATCATCTCAATTATACTATATCCCGTTATATACAATTTTTTTTGTCTTTAATTTCAGTAGTCACCCGCGTTTTCGTTAACGCTATAATTGCAAGCTTGATTTCATCTGCCACCTGGTGCCGTATCTCATTCTTATGTGCTAAAAGGTTTTGCGCATTTGTGTACAATATCGTCTCTTTCTTCTGTCATTGCTATTATATCCGTTTCGCTTTCTTCCTTTCCTCTTACATCGCTCTTTTGTACGTTGGAAATCTCTGATCGAGTGCGCTATGTTCGACATTTATCTTCAAGTTAAATGCTGAATTTTTATACGTATAGTTTACACACTATTATTCACTGTGCACTCTCTTGTGTTATAATTTCCGGCACACTTGTAGCAAGTTTCTTCTCCTTTGCAATTCTTTGCTATGATAATGGTCCCAGCATTTGTAGCATCGCTTTATGTTGTCGTGGTTGTAAAACGGACATTTCTTCCATCCCACGCTAAGCTTACCTTTGCTCAGTAGCTCCTCGTGACTTGCTGCATCCATTTCTAGTATTATTGGGCCTTCGACGGTTCCTCTTCTATTTCGTCCCTGTTCTCTTACTTTGGTTAGTCTTTTCACTATTTTCATATCTCTTCCTTTGGTTTTCTCTATTCCATTTTGCCTCTTAATTGTGTTAACTAGTTCTTCATCTGTTATGTTTAGTTCTTCTTCCTCCATATTTAATATCTTTATCTTCTGTTTTATTTGTGTTGACTCAATAACTTTGAAACCCTCACCCATTTTATCTTGAACTGCAGCCTTCAGTGCTTCACTTTCTTCTTTCGATTCACAGCCCAGAATCACAGTTCCAATACTGCCTTTCTTCAGTTTCGTTATATCCACCGCCATATTCTTAATATCCACCTTCTCTTTTATCGCTCTTTTAGTGACTTCACTCTCCTGTTGGACTTTGGGTGTGACTATAATCACCATTGCTTTCTTTTTTCCCCCACTGTTTCACTGTAGGCTGCCTTTGAGGCGCACATACCTTCTCCTTGTATCATTCTTCTCAATTCTTCTATCTGCTAATTTAGACCTATTTCTGCACTAACTACTTCCTTTATCATCTTCTTGACTTTGTCCTTGCATGCGATTTGTCCTTGATTGCCTTCACTGTCTTTATCAGCCAGTCAATTTTCATGTTAACTAATTGATCCCACTGATGCCACTGGATCTCTGCTACCACCTGCTGCCGGCATCGATGTCTTCGCAGTTTCTTCTTCCGCATTGAATTTCTCAAATGGACCATTGCATGGTACCAACTCATGATTCCTATCAAGTACTTGTTTATTCACACATCCTGGGTGGTAAAACAGCTTCACACAAGTCTTGCATCACACTACTTGGCTTTTAATTGGCTTTTTGCAAGCAGGGCATCGATACTGGTTGTAATCGCTTGTACTGTCCTAACTTACCGACGCTTACCGACCGTAACTATATAACATTCACCGTGTCAGCAATAATCGCTGCCCACGTACGCTCCCTAGGTGAAAACTTTTGACGAACGTATATTTTACTAGCACCGCTTATCTGATAGCTATTAGGTGTACAACTAAGTTCTCAGCCCTAATCTTTAGTCGGCGATAGCACCTATTTAAACTTTAATGTTTTGCTGCTCTATGGTGGTTTGAAAGAACTAAGCCTCAGCTTTATCACGTTGAGTGCCAGGCTGATTTTTAAGGAAGTCGCCGTCAGGCCATGTGTCCCGCTTAGAAGTCCTGAAATTGTAGGGCCAATGTTTCTTATAGCAGTAGAAGATAGTTTACGTTTAGAACGTAGTCCCTATAGGCATTCATTCAACACGTTATGCGCTAAGTCTGTTTTGTTTTCTTTACCATTTGGCCCGCTAGAAAAGATTTTATCGAAGTGGATTCGTGGCCGGTGTTCCTTTTACGATAAAATAGTCTACACTGACAACTGGTACACGAGCTTAGAATTAGCGGAAAAATTAATCAATAAAAACACCCATTCAGTGGTAACATTACGTTCAAATTGACGAGGAAATTCGCACCAAGTGATATCAACAAAATTAAATCGAGGAGAAATCGTAGCAAAAGAAAATAACCAAGGAATAACCCTTTTGAAATGGAGAGATAAGAAGGACATCCTAGTTCTATCGACAAAGCACTTGTCATAAATGGTGAATGTTGAATATCGATCAGGAAACAAGTTCAAGCCACAAATTATAGTAGACTACAACAGACAAAAGGCAGCTGTCGGCTTATCCGACCAAATTAATGCCCACAACAATCCGTTACGCAGGACCATAAAATGGTATAGAAAACTAGCCCTCGAATTGTTATTAAATACTATGGTTGTAAATAGTTACATTCTATACAAAAATATCACGAAGCAGAAAATTAATATTACTGAATTCCGGAAAAAATTAGCAGTATACCTTACAAGTTGTGAAAAAGAAGACATTTCATCGAATAGAATTACAAGAAGATCTAAAAAACAACAACACAAACTCCAAAGAAAACCGGGAAAAGTCTGAAGTACGAAAATATTGTAAATTATGTTATGATAAAAATGTAACAAAAGATGGTAGAGTAATGGCCAGGAAAAAGACTAAGCGAGTTGTCACATTTTGTAATACCTGTAAAGGAAACCCGTTTTTATGTTTACCGTGTTTTAATGAAATCCATTAATCCTGTAATGAGTCAAAATTAAGTAAATTTTAAATAAATTTTCTGTAATTCCATAAAACAGTGTAAATTTTATAGTTCTATATCATGTTACACGCTGTCAGCCAGCGGTGATTGACGCGGCCTAAACGGAAAGTCTAGTGTTAGCCACCAATGACTGACGTGGCGTTGAACGTGTTAAAATCCTCTCTAACAGATGGCATTCTTGCTGATATAACCTCAAGAACCAGTAGATAATACAATGTCCTTCGAAAAGCAGTACTTGAATCATTGCCTTCTTTTCGCGTTTCGACTAAGAAAAAATGCCGCAGAGGCACAGGAAATGATTTGTTCGACTTTGGGAGAGGATGCTACAATACCTGCAAAAAGTGGTTCCAAAAGTTTAAAAATGGAAATTTCCATCTTGAGGACAAAGAAAGCTCTGGACATCTAAAAAAAGTTGAAGATAAAGAACTGGAACAACTGTTGGAGGAAAACCTTTGTCAAATACAATCAGAACTTGCAGAAGCACTTAAGATAACCCAACAAGCCGTTTCTAAACCCCTATATAAGCTAAGGAAAGTTCAGAAGGAGGGCCGCTGGGTTCCTCATGCGCTCAGTCCAGAAAACAAAGAAAGTCGCCGCGGCACTGCTCTGTCCCTGTGTGATGAAAAGTGGGTACTTTATGACAATCCCAAGAGGCGAAAATCTGGGGTTTATCCGGGTGAGCCATCGATCAATACCGCAAAATCAAACATTCACGGGAAAAAGGTGTTGTTGTGTATTTGGTGAGAACAGAAGGGCATCATTTACTATGAGTTACTCAAACCCAGCGAAGCTGTCACTGCTGAACATTATCAGCAGCAACTTATTCAAGTGAGCGATGCCCTCGAGGAGAAAAGGCCTCTTACCGGCAGTGGGAAGACGCAAGTGATATTACTTAAAACAACCATCTTTTTTTCGAAGTGGAATTCGACAATTGCCTATCAGATGGGAGATATGTCTCGAAAATGAGGGGGATTACTTTCAACATTAGCTATTTCTTCGTTCTTTTGCAAATGAACATTAAAATATGCAAAAAAAGGCCGAGAACTTAGTTGTACACCAAATAAATTTAATCGATATCATCCTATAGTTATTAGTCTATTCGTGAAGAACTAGTTATCCTGGAGGCTGGAAAATGATAACAGCTAGCATTTTAACAAAACTTTTAACACATACACATAAACACTCGTATACGTGCGCACTGTCGCGTGATTTTTCTATTCACGGTCACAAGGGGACTTCTGCTAGCGATTCAAACAATGTTCTCGCTTTCTGGTTCCCTTCGACTCGCCATCCTGCTCAGAAGCTACGCTCTTGGGTTTACTCGTACGGTTACGTCAATGCTCTCGGAAAGGTTTGTTATTGTTTAGTTGAAGGGGTGCTTGAATTTGCCGTGGAGAGATAGTCTCGACGTACCTAGTTACCCAGCAGAAGAGAGTACCCGACGGAGACGTCTCCACAGACCGGCAGAGGTCCGGGTGAGACATCGACGTCCCGCTAGACCGTGGCAAAGGGCTGTATCTCACAATATCCAGAAAATACTATCCATTTTATGCGTGTGCTTTGGAGATGCAGTGCTGTGCCATAATGCAGTGCTTACTGTAGTGTCCCCTGGATACAGCTCTCGGCTTTCACGGATTAGTTGAACCAGGTCCGGTAAGGACACCCAATTTTGTAATTGGTGGAGAGATTTCGATTTTTCTCCGGCTCGGTATTCTATTTTTCCGGCACTATTTACCTGAGGTTTACTCAGACCCTCTTTATCTCAACTTAGTCTTTATCTCAACTTAGCAGTCTGAGCGACCGTCCACTTCATTAACCGTTCGCTCCCGTTCATGCATCTAATTACGTTCACTGATTTTACACGACCCCAAAGATAAGCACCTACGGTTGTCTTTCTCGATTTTACGTGTCCTTAAAATTTGACAGCATGTTATCGTCTTTTCTGATAGTTTTCGTCGGAGCTCTCGTTTTAGCGGAGTTGAGACTGTTTTATCTCAACACACAGTTCATATCGGCTCGTCAGTTCCCGTTGAAAAAAGAATTGACTGGCGTCCGCCTCGCATGCAGATACATGGACGAAGGATAGACGGCCGAAAGTGACGGAGATTAGATCTCGGATTTTTGTTATTGGTTTCGAGTTAAGAAATTACGTTGCAGCATATACATCCTCCATTCGTTACTTCCGCTCCAAATTATGAGTAAAATAAATGTATTATTTAAACTCGAAAACATAATGAATGGAAAGTCATTCATTATTTGAACTTGAAATCAATGACGACTGGGAAAAACATCATTATTTGAAGTTGCAAAGATAAAGGATGGAAAACCACTATTTATTTAACTTCGCAATCAATGAAGAGTGGGAAAAATCATTCTTTAAGATCGAAAAGATAATAAATCGAAAACTACTCAATATTTAAACGTATTATTTAAATCGAGCATTTAAACCCTAATCATACAATTCTGTAGTCGCCTAAGTTCTTAAAGTCGCCAGTTCCTTTACCTACATCCCATTTTGTACACTCATAAGGAGCGTATGAAATAGCACTATCAAACTGGTTACAATATTTTCATTTATCGAATAATGTAGCCTGTGCAGGAAATACAAAAATTTTAGTACATATTTACAACAAAATTGTTATTTTCACTGATATACTATGCTAATTATATATATTATTTTAATACATTGTAGAAGAATGAAGCGTTGGGTCCAAGAAAGACAAAATCGAGAACGAAATGTAGGGACAAACAGGAGACACCGACATAAGTCTTTGGGTGATATGGAATCCATAAGTAAGAATAAAAAGCAGCAACAATTAATTTCTCAATCAGTGCAGGTACAGTAATATTATTCATGAGAGCATATTATTAATTATATGTATATAACATATAACATATTTAATAGTTAGTTATTTATCATACATACGTTTGTTTGCATAATTAAGATTTCAGTGTCTTCGAATTTTAGAACGTTATTTCAGATATTAAAAATTCTCGACTATCAACTATTTCACCAATGTATAATCGCAAAAATGCACAAGATGAGAGGAATACTCCATTCAAAAACGCATTTAAGCGCAACTTATTTGGAGAATCAGGTGACGATCAATCACCCGTAATTCTTGCTAAACAATTAATCAGTAGTCCTCAGAGTGAATACCGTCCCTTCCCGCTAGATCCTGCTATTCATGCTGTTAAATGTAATGAATTTTACCACACCAGTTTCAATTCACAACTATCCGAGCGTAATAGTAAGTTACTATTTTACTATTTTAATTTGCATTGTCATCAAATTTATACTCTTTTCATTCTCTAATCAAGTTAAATTTTATTTAGGCCATGCTATTATTTCTCAAGAATTTCATAAGAAGCAAATACCAGAAGGAAACATCAAGTCATTGTTATTTGGCAATCCAACTCAGAAGTTCCCATCAGCGATTACACCATCTTCAATTACTATGGAGTATGTGTCTTCGCCATTTATTAGTAGAGAGCAAACCCTTATTCAAACACATCTTTTTGAATTATCTGAAGTTTGGACACATTTTAAATTTGACAAAAATGCTATATTAAATTGTCTTTCACCCTAAAAAAATGTGAAGACAATACATATAAAACGTGTTTTTTTTACATTAAATCTATGCTTCAATGCTTACATATTTTAATCTTTTAATTCCAACAATTTTTATTTAATTTACTTGTTACGCTGGAAGTTTTCTGACCCCACGAAAAGCGCGTTCGCCAAGCCGTTCAAGAATGCAGTAAGTTAGAAAAATAAACGACCTGGTGATCGATAGCTCCAACTCACAAAAGAATAAAAATTGCACATTCGACGCATTTCCGGAAGTGCACCCTTAAACTGAAGTCTACAGTTAGAATCCGAACGGATTAAGTGGTCTCGTGGAGTAGACTCGATACAGGAAGATTGTCAAGTAATGCACGGTACTCGTTCATTTTCAAGTTGACGAACGTCGATCAACTGTATCTTTTCTCTTGTTTAGTTTCAATAAATTCTTGACTGACTCTTGACTGGCAACGATTTCAAAAATCGCTGACCTAATATCTCGACCCGTTCTTCCTTCGACGCCGAGACGTTCAGACACAATATAATCATTTAGCGTCTGAGTTGTTTCTAGTTATGTCACAACAAATTTATTGTGGTATGCTAACATTGTAATGATCAATTTATAATTCGGGACGAACTTAATTCGTAAGTGATAGCGCTATAGGCCCTTACCGCCAAACTAGTGCCTTGTCCTGTCCAGTAAACGGAAAATATTGGCCCTTTTTTCCAATTGTCACTTGACCCATACGTATCGGACGGACAGGAGCACAACATATAGGCTGCTAATAGGGAACATGTATAGAAAAAATAAATTTATAGAGAATGTCAAGCTATAGTATATATTATATCAAGTTTTGCATTTTTTTTATAGTTGAAATTTGTAAAGGTAAAAGGGCCATATTATGTATAGTCCATGTTATATATAATTCAATGTTTCAAATGAACGATCATGACAAGCATATCTAAGGAAAGGAAAAGGATCTACCACTTCATAAATGCTGCAGTCATTAATTGCTTGTGATATGTGAGGAAGTGTCCAGAACATCTTAAACGAAGATAAACTAACCGTTTGCACTCCGAACCATTCTGGACGTTGGCTACCAGCTACTCGACGCTACTTTGCAGCGGAAACGTGCATTTACAGACCCTCGTATTATTTAGTATATTAGGTCATCCCACTTCTGTTGTCATATTTTTTATATTTCATAATTTTGTAAAAACGAACCACTATCTAATTAAACCTTGTTATAATAATTAGTAATCTCCCGCATTATTGATTATGCGCTCCCAGACTGTTGGCAAATCTTTAACACCATTCAAAACACCACTTTCATTTAATTCACAAATAATGTTGTTCAGTTTAATATCTAACTCCTTTTTGCTGCTGTATCGAGTACCCGACAATTTCCTCTTCACATGGCCGAAACAATTGAAATCACATGGATTCATATCTGGGGAATATGGCGGCTGAATGATCTCTATCCATCCTTTATCTTCAATTAGCTGCTGAACTATTTTTGATTTGTGTGGTCTGGCATTATCATGTAAAATTATAGGACTCGATACTTGATGCTGCTGTGCCCAATTAGGGATGTTCTCCTCCAAAAATAACTTATATCCCTCTCCAGTCATAGTTATATTTTCATCATAAGTTCTCCAAAAAGCAATCCCTCTAATATCCATAGCCACTATCAGTAGTATCTTTCGTTTATGTAGGTCTGCACGTGGTAAAGGTTCAGCTGAAGTGCTTGGTTCTACTCAAGATTGTGACTGATGTCGTTGAAGAGGAGTATAAAACTCGACCCAAGATTCATCTATGCATATGAACCTATTCAGTATATTTTTCGTACGTCGGTACCATGCTAAGTGACTACGTCCAGTTTCATATCGAAATTCCTTCTGGTCTGTGTTCAGACTATGTGGTACCCATACTGCAAGCTTCTTGACCAGACCTAAATCCTCGGTCAGTACTCTATGGACCGTCGAATGAGGAATATTCAGTTGGGTGGAAAGATCATTAACACTCACTCGACGTGACTGACGTAGTGCTTCTTGGATTTTGTCTTTCGCTTCTAACCTAGTTGATGATATTGGTCGAGGTGCTTGTGGCTCATTTTGAGCTGCGGTTCTACGCTGTTTGTACATTTCAAGCCATCGTTGTACAGTTCTTCTATTTAATGCATTACGGCCAACACATTTCACTAACATGTGATGCGCAACTCCTCCAGAGTAATTTAATATAGCACAAAACTTTAAAAATATACGTTGCTCCACTACACTGATAGATTTTTTTAAGTCTTCCATTTTAAATTTATAAATGTCTTGACAATACGATATACGAAAATAAACTAACGCAATTGCACAATATGATGCCAACAGCAACTACAGCGTAATATTGCGGAATACTAAAATAATAAGAAATAAAATGGTGACACTGGAAGTGGGATGACCTAATAAATTTGGAACCAAGTAACGTATTATAATTATATTCGACTTATATGAATTGGGTGACATTGAGGAATGTATATTTGCAAAAAAAAATCAATATTTTATTTTTTATAATTTTGTACAGTGTGATAAATCTGAGAACACTCCCCAACATGCATTGCAGGCTGATTTGTGCAAGCTTGACAATAATATGTTGTTTGACGCCTGCCACCAGGTGTTTTCCTGTCAGAACAAACAATGCAATCCCGCTTTCTTTGTCCCACATCGAGAATATGTAATTTATTATCTAATCTATTGTCCGTAAAAGATGTAGATGTGCGGGTTCTCAATTCACGCTTCTTATGTTCTCTTCGGACACAAAACCCGCTGATATTTGTTTTATATATCTTAGTAAGTTTACTATATTTTGATTTAATTTCTTGTGCCATTTCAAGAGAAAACTTCAGGGAAACATTTATGTCTCAAAAAGTTGCGCAAAAATAACTTAATTTCCCGCAATCATTAATGAACTTTAATGTCCCATGGGAGAGACAGGCGAGTGATATGCTAGAATTAGGATGTCCCGTGAGAGGGGACAGCGGTGTGCAAAGGGCTAAAGTAATTGAAGTGTATATGATGAGGTATTTCGGTAATTGTTCAGAATGGATGGATGAGTCTAAATGTATGTGTATTTATAGCTGTAATCCTATATTGTTAATAATTGTATGTAATACTAAGAGGAGAATGTTTCTGCTTGGATTCAGCCATGCTATGAATTCATAGAACGTATTTCTATACTGAATGGTATAAGTATTTCGCTATTTTATTCTGATAATATTTCATCTGCTTTTTTTCCTTTTTGAGTGTTTTAACATATATTGTGACGTGGCACTTTATGCACGTCACAAAATAAGTAGGAAAGTGGCGAAATTAGAGCTACACCATAAGGTCCGCAAAGCAACCTAACATTTGCGTCGAGCGTGGACTGACATTAGCATTAATGTTTATTAATTCCCTTCGGGGTTTGTATATTGTATTCTGAAGGCAGTGTTCGGTTCTGCAAGGGAACCGTCACAAAATTAATACGTTACGAGGCCCACGAAAAATCAGCAGCGGCCCTGGCTATGGCAGAGGGGCCCAGGGAGTACACACCACGGCACTAGCGCGACGCAGCTAGCAGGAGGATTGCTATCATGACCGCAGAGCACCGCTGGAGAAGGCCATCTACGCAGAAAGACGCCGCGAGATTCTTCGGCATCCTGAATGCATCAAACGATTGCAGTGGTAGCCTGGAGCCGCGCAACGAGGAATAGGGTGCGGAAGTGATACCCGCCCTCTCTAAAGACATTGCAATCGCCCAGAAGAGAAGATGCCGGAATCTATTTTTCTAGGATCGAAGAAGATAATCGAAGATCGCAGGCGAATTTGGCGAATTAGGGGATAGCGCGAATTTAATTGAACCAAAGGGGATTATTCCTCCGCACCATTATGGCACGTTAGCGGGCGAGCTTTCCGGTAGCGTCACTTGCGGTGTAGTTAAGCTATTGTGCGGAATGTGCCCCAACAGTAATTTGAGAGTGTTAGAGTGAGAGATAGAGAATGGAGAGAGAGCAGAAAGTTGATAGTGCGATAAAGGGTGAGTGATGCTACCGAGTTCTAATAATGTTGTAATTAATCGAGATAAACGGAATCGTAGATTTAGCTTGATCTTTGATCCTTCCCCTTGCACAGTCGATGGGATCCGATGCTCGCTAATATGGTGGCAATCTAGAGGGTCCGTTATCTCGTATTAAAGTTCCGCATATAGTTTTGAAGTGAAACTATTTTTCGCTCAGTAGGCGTAAATTTGACCAAGTGACACGCGTAACGAAAAAGCGACACCGAGAGAGTGGAAGATAGACCACGTGATCAACCAGGGAGGGACCCAGGTCCGCACAGACCACTTACCCTCGGAGCCAGATGCACACGAACCGTTTGCCCACGGCCCACGGACCTAGTTGCCCATGGACCACTTGCGCACGGATTGAATTTCTCGTCAATTCAGATGCCCACGGACCCACTTGCCCATGGCTCACTTGCGCACAGAGTGAAATCTCCGTGGACCCAGATGCCCACGGATCCACTTGCCCACGGACCACTTGCGTAGAATGGACTATTAAAGTTAATTAGGTTAGGCTAGATTAGGTTAGATTAGTGTGGAATGTTTAAACCTCGGAGACTGGGTAGGTTAGTGGATAAGTATATCGTCGGCGAGCGAGCGAAGCGAGCGAATCCGACTGAAGAGAGTATTAAATGTTTGAAAAGGTTCCGTCAGATAAAGATAACTTACAATATCCTTAAATTACTGATGGAATATGGTTCAGGAGGCAGAAATTCGGTTTTGTGTTCAATTGGGTTTGTACGCAACTGGGCATCACCCGATTTCAATCTGTGTTGCAAGTGGCCTGTGGGCATCTGGGTCGACGGAGATTTCAATCCGTGCGCAAGTGGGCCGTGGACAAACGATCCGTGCGCATCCGGTTCGTGGGCAAGTGGTTTGTGCACATCTGAACACCACTCGATCAACCGTACTGTATGGGTTGGAGTACCACACTACTTCCACCCATAGAGTACAGTTATTCCAAGTGAAACGCGTAACGAAAACGGCGATATCTAGTATACTTATATACAGGGTGTCCCATTTTAATTTAGACAGTGGAATATCTCGAAAACAGAGTTTTGATAATCTGACTACATTGAAGCTACAGGAGGCTACTCCGGCCAATCAAGGCAAGATCAACGTATAATTTTGGCAGGCAAAGACAAGATCTATTCAAAGATTTGGTCACTCTAGGCAAGATTACTTCTTTTTTTCGGCAAAGTATCGCTCAATGTCAAAATTCAACTTCACGGACCTTTTTACTACTGTTGCAGGGGGTTTATCGGAAAATGATCAAGAACAAAACTTTAAAAAATTTTTTTTTCCATACAACACGAATCTGCAATAAAAAATAGGCATTCCCATTTTAAAAAATGAATTCGGGCCTCACAGGGCCCAACACAGGCCCCAGGCTAAAAATTCAGGTATCTCACTAGATGGTCCCCTTCCAGCCCGACAACTTTTGTCTCAAATATTTTTTAAGAAAACTAACTGTTTTCGGGATATTCCACTGTTTAAGTTAAAATGGGACACCCTGTATATATACGAAATTATATACAGGGTGGGCCATTTTAATCTATACACCCGAATTCTCCGTTCCTCAGAGGTGAAACGAAAAAATGGTTCAGACAAAAGTTGTTCATGACGAAGGGGGTCAAATAATGGTGACCTTGAATTTG
>JARQTH010000052.1:0-30896 GCA_030142595.1 Trachelus iudaicus
ATGTCTGCGTGAATTTATTTATAATTAAGTAAAATAAATATTTTCAATTGTTATAAAATAATATTGCTTTACCATTTATTCTTACCTATATCACTATCTGATGTTAGTATAAAGTTATCCATTTTAAGAAAAAAATAGAATAAGTAACCTAAATTAACAACTCTTAGCACGTAAGATGACACGTACGATAAAATAAATGAATTAAAAATAACAGACTACTGATCGGCAACCATCTGTTAAGCCACCTAACTCTGTCAATTGGACTTACACCACTTTCATAATCGATGAGTATGCAATTTCATTTACCGACCGATTTTAAGTTGTATAAAACATGGGAATTTTTTAAGAAATTAAACACGGACTAGTTATACATAAAAAATTTACATTAAATTAAGCATGAAATACGTCATATCTCATTTAAAAAAAAATAGACTTACACCACTTTCAAAATAAACGGTTACTTACATTGAAAACTGGACAAATTGAAATTATCGAACATACTACATATTGGTATATTTTAATATAGATAATATCTTCATTTCACTGTCCAGAATATCCAGAGTATTCGATAATATAAAAAATATGTCTGAAAATCAAAATAAATAGAAATAATCATTTATTTATTTTCTAAAACAATATGAATAATGGAATATTCGGGAAACATGATGGACGATCAATGAATATAATTGAATAAGAATAATGATAAGAGAAACGAGTCTTTATATACGAAACCTGAATAAGCAGTTTATTAATTTATCATGACTTATTGATATTTAATAATTGATAATGGTAGTTACATCTTGTTTCGTGCCTATTACTCTAATATTATCCTAATACAATATACGAGGAATTAGGCGAGGCCGCGAGGAAACAAAGAAGAGGTTTCGGGTTCGAGAATTGTACAAAATAAGTCATACAAGTTCGTTAATTCAATTAAATAATAATCGCTGATACGCTCATGTTCAAACTAATTAATATTCCATAGGGAATCGTTCAAATCGAAATGCTTGACTATGCGCGATCGCAAAATGATAATCACTGAAAGACATGAGGCGGCGTGGTATTTTTGTTCAATAAGTGCATTTTTTGCCAATATTTCGTTGCAACTAAATTGCGATTATTTGTAGCGTTACTTCGCCCTCTGGGAGATACTTTTTATTAAACTGTTTTAACCCTTGGACTGCCAGACAAATAGGTGCCAACGGACCAATAATGGCAAGCCATAAAACTTGGCACTAGAGGTTCCTTTGGGTCGCTGAATACGAATTTGGTGCAAAACTCAATATTAATTTGAGAAATTTTCAAAATTTGGGGTCGCCATATTGGATCAACCATGTCGAATTTTGTAATTTTCATCCCAAATTCGCATTAAGCGATCCAAAAACCCTTCTAGTACCGAGTTCCATTAAAATCATACTAAAAGGTAAGAATTTAAACGATGGGCACACTATTGCGTCAATACCAGTTTTGCCACGTCTTTTTTCCACTCACCATTGCGTCAGTGCCAGTCAAGGGGTTAATGACACCATAATTATTAGTGGTTAAAATAATAACTTGAATGAATCATTGAACATAAATTCGTAATGAATTTTCACCCCTTTACTGTATGCTTTACTAATAATTGGCAATCGATTTAATTATAATTTTATACTAATATCGTACTAGCGTCATTATACGCTACCTAGAAAACATATAATAATGCCAATTTTTTTCGCATTACTTAACAATTGGTATCGCGCATCTACGTTACTTGCCGCTCCTGATATTTAGTAATGTTTACATACGATATTAATTATATCGAGATAATCAGCGAATTGGAAAAAAGAGTCTGATAGTAATATAACAATGGGAAATACAATGCTCATGCGAGGGCGAGGAAAACGGCTTTGTATTACAGTTAATTAAAAAAATACCTATCGCACATATCGAAATGCCTAGCGTTAAGATGGTCGTAGTAGTTTACGAAGGTACTCTGAATTGAACTCGCACTTTTATTTTATTCTTAATATTATTATCATTTTTTAATATAATAAGGAATATGTATCTTTATCGGTGTGTAAAGAGTGATTCAAAAATCCAGAAACAGACCATTTCAAATTGAATAACTGTTCATAGACAACTTTGGAGAATATAATTCTTATATTTTACGTATTATAAATACAATTTTAACAACTTAGAACAAATTAGTTCGTAATGCAAAGATATTTTTCAAGTAAAGTATTTCACTACTGTCATCTTTTTTGAAAATGTATTTTCATACTTGTTTTTATATTTTTAACGTCAACTTGAAGAGAAAATTTTCTCATTTAATATTTTTATCTACAATTATGGAAAAAATGTTCGAAATACAAAAACAAACAGTATTTTTTTATGCACAGAAATATCGTCATTGTAAATTTGCATATTATGCAAAAAAAATTATTTATAATGAATCTGTCTTGAAATTCGTTTGTTTTGGAACTTATGAGTCACTCTGTACATTTGCCTCAGAAACAAACACATACGTGTGCGTCGACGTAGTATATATGTACACTAGGGTGGTTGTTAAATAGTGTCTGATCGAATGGAAACGAGAGGGGGGGGGGGCAAGATCGAATTTCGATCAGACACTATTTAACAACCACCCTAATGTACACGTATATGTGTATATACCCGGTGGCCTAGTTAAAGATAATTACGACAGGCTAGTACAATGTTTTAATGCGAATACTGCCACCAGGTATATATCTGTTTGTATACTTGGTCGCTATGAACTTTAAAGCTTGTACCACTGGTTATCTTTTTTTCGCTAATTCGAGCCTGCTACGAAGAAATTTTGTATTTCTTTTTTCGAATTCTTATATGTATATATATCTTTATCAAATTTAATCAATATTACGGCAGACTTGCGTATTTTTCTTTCATTCAGTATATTTCCTTTTTAAACAACTTTTATAGTCACTCAATATTCACCTTCAATGCACACTTCATATTTCACATCCTTTCATAGGGAATATAATGTACTAATAACTTTGTTCTGTTTCTGATCATTAGACTGGTGTTCATTTAAATTTATAATCTCAATTGTCAACTTATTGTATGTATAAACTATAATGATAATAACGAAGATCCTTAATAATGATTATGATAATAACAATAATTATATTTACGTTCATCTCATCACGAGTTAAAAATTGTAAACGGAAAATTTCAATTACAATTAATTGTCTGAGTGTTAGGTGAAAGTAGTATTTTTGTTTTTCTAAAGGATACGCGAAATGTTTTAATGGAATAGGAATTTTACAATGACTCCAACACAATTTAAGCAGTGTAATGTGTAATATTGAGTATTTTAATTTCGGTTGTTACCAGGTTGAAAGTTCTATGGCCATACATTAAGTGCAATTATAAGGATTGTAATGTACTATACAAACAGATACAAACCTACTTATCAATGGACCAGTAATGATTGCTTAACGAGTTGCTTTGTGAGTGCTGGAGTACTAAAACGTTCAGGATTTTTGTTAATGGGATGTTTAAAATTGATATATATCTTATCAGTCCTTACATTTATATGAAAATGATCATTGGCAGCGGTAATTTATCCCATGTATCGTTTACTTAAATTTTGAAGTTATCGGTATATGCCTATAACTGATTTCACATACAATTAATTTATTGACTTTGCTAAAATTTGGAAATTTATTGACAATTTCGATTACACTGGCATCGTGTAACATTATTTAAATATTTCTATAAATTGTCATAAAAATAAAATATCACGAAATGCTTGTTTCCACAACGTGTCTCAAGGTGTTGTGTCTTTTTCAAAGATACTAAGTAGAATTTGTAATTTTATTTATTTTTATGTTTCTAATTGTCTTACGTCTTTTTAAGAAATTGGTAATATTATTCCTAGACTGTTGTCTAGTACATTATATTCTCCATGAATCTAGTGCATACGTTGGCTGTGTTTTGTCCAATTACAAAAAGATACACAGTTTCCAAGTGATACAGAAGTTTCTGCGGCGTTTTTTATTCTTGTACAATCATTCAGCCATTCATGTCGAGTCTTTCTGGTATACACATTCTTTCGCAGGGCTCTGTAGCTGATAATCCGCTATTTTCCTAAAGTCGATTGATCACTCTAATGATCATCACCATTATTCCGAATCTTGAATAAAATTACGCTTATGTTTAACTCTTGTGCTGCTATACTGAAAATGGCCTCGCGAGAAACGTTCGAGAGATAAGATTTCTTTTCGACAATAGAAAATTAGGCTTCTTCTACTATTTCCTAACTGTCATAAGCTATCGAGTTAAAATTTCGGAAAATATCTATAATCTTTCCTCTTTTTTTTCCCCTCTTAGATATACCAATATCGCAATATATCGAGTGACCTAAAAAAAATGTAATCCTTCGATATTTCCCGGTTTATGCGCGGCGAACCTTGTTGATTGTATGATGCGATCATCGATAGAATTTATTAGAATTGTGCAACGATCAATGAATATTCGTTCTGCTTCAGCGATAAAATTTAATAGTACAGTATAACCTAGGGCAGAAAAATTGAAAATAAAAAAAAGGACTGTAACAGCGCCCCCGAAATAATGAAATAATACGAGTAGAAGAGAAGAAGTAATCGAACGTAAATATAAATGTAAATTGAAAAGATCGCAAGTGTTTCTTCCAGACCAGATAATAAAACTAACATGATTCTATCGTAAGCATCGTGTAGGCTTATACACCTATAACTTAGTGAGCGTTTGTCGAAGTGTACCTTAGAGCAAAATATTCATGAGAAAGTCGTACATATTCATGTATATAAATTACTAAGGTGTAGCTGTATTAGCAGGATTATCATTCATATTCGACGAAATGGTAAGAAAAGTATAAATTAAAACGAAATGTCATAAAAATTTCTTTGAAAGATGTCTTCAGTTGCACCTTAATTTTAAAGAGTAATCATTGCATAAAAATAGGTATAATTACGCTGATGAAAAATGGAACACATTTTTATTCCATTAAGACTCTGGACAAGCAACGAGACGAGATAACAATGCTGGCAGTGCGAAAAAAAATTCAAAATTTTCAATAAAACGGATGGGTTTGATGCAAGTGGAAACTAAAGTTAGTGCGTGAAAACTAATCATTTGGGTCAGGAATGGAGCAATTCGTAAAATTGCTCAATCTACGTATCATATTCATTCTATCGCGATTCCTATTATATCCGCTACCGTGTGGCATTAAGTACGTTTTATAACGTACGAATATAATACGCAATGTGTATAAGAGTATAATGTATTCGTAACGTCGTACAAATGTAATATAAGCGTCTTTCTTGTGCCCTAAGTAATCTTTTTATTGTATGTAGACTTTTCACGTGTTTTTCGTCGAAAGTCATTAATACTATTTAATTGGATAGATCGACTCTTTTAAATTTATAAATTTTCTTTCTAGTTCCTATCGCTCTATCTAATACATCATTAGTCAGGACCTTATCTCAAGTCGCTTGATTTTACATTATGAATTCTTTTTATATTTCTTTAATTCTCTGTGTTTTTTTATTTTGTTATTTCCATAGTGAGCTTTTGGCCCTTCTCTCCTTAGATTTTTGTTCGTTCAGATTAAAAACTCGCATACCTATTTACAGAATCGGATCTCGAATCTCGTCTGCATATTTACAGAATTGCGAAGTTATCGCGCGTGGTACCTTGGCCGAGGACAATTTTTTAATTAACTTATTTTTTCTAATACTTCATTACCCTTTAGGTTCCTTTTTATTGATAGTAATTTTCTTTTTTCGATCTTAACTTATAATCTTAAAGCCTACCGCTCTAGAGGATCTAATGTGTGTTTCGTTTAAATGTACCTATAGCATTTATATATTTATAATGTTCTCGCGTTTCTTCCTATTTTTTAATAGTTTTATGTAAAATTTCGTGCGCTGTGAGTAATATAAATAGATGAGACTTAAAGGCCTATGCTAGTAAAATTCGAAAAGTTCTGTGCAACTTTATGTAATCGTGCAAATACGAAAGTCCTCCGCGACAGTTCGATTTACTTTATCTAATATATCTTATATTTTTATAAATTTTCAGAATTATCGGATGTCTTGATGCGCATTCCCTACGTAACTTAAAAAGTAAAGAATATTTTGTCATCGTATATCATTCTTTTAAGTTTTCAAAACAGAATAACTATCTCCAATAACCGTGATCGATAATGGGAGAAATTAAGTTACCGTGTATATTATTCGTTGTTAGAATTGTTAAAAAAAATAATTGATCTAATCTGATTCGTTTGAACACAATCTCACTAATTTATTCATATAATTCTTACTAAATATTCATTAAATAAAATAGCTTAAACCCCATCACAGTTCCCATCTAATTACAACACTGATAATCGATTTGAATACCATCCTGGATATTCGTACATATTTGTAGAGAATTGCCAAAATGATAACGGTATGGAAGGAATTTCAATTAAATTCAGAAGTTCAATGTATTCCACGAAAATTGAAAATTCGACAACCCGATTTAGAATTGCGCATGCTTTGAGTCCATTAAATTACATTAACTATTCTAGAATCGATTAATTCATCCCCATTAATCATAGGAACCCCTCGGAGGAACCGGCAGAAAACCTCGAAATCCATCCAGACATTTATGAGCATGTTTATCTGTACCAGGATATTTATTTCTGGCCTCCGCGACATTCGAAACCTGAACAGGGTATTACGAGGACGAGTTGTAGGACTGCGACATAGAATGAGGCGCAAGAAGATCCAAGTCTCCAGGATGAGTAGACTGTCCAACCAAGGACACGTCGATGGCACTTTGACCTGGACTGAGACTTGGGGTTACGATAATTTGTGTCCTAGCGGCACCCAGGAGTGCTGTATTCTCGCAGAACGTTTCTTCTTCTTCATCATCGTCATCTTCTTCCTCTTCATCGTCTCCAATCTCGTCTTCATCCTCTTCAGAATAATCCAGTTCGCTTTCCATCATAACTGAAAGAAATATATGACATTACTCTATTGTATGATAATCATCGACTTCATTAAGGATCTGTACATTTGTTACAATGATTCGAGCTACATCCAACGACTACGTCTAGTCGGTCATTTTTGGTTTTCCCTTTATAATGTATATTTGAGAATGGATGATGGATAAGGGTTTAATACAGAATAATTGATTGAGTAAAAGAAAGAATTGGTATAATATAAAAAGTAGATAGGATAGATGGTTATATTTAATACGTAAGTAACGGGACTGATAAAAGATAAAATTAAAAGTTATATTATAGGCTGGTTTCATATAGAGGATATTTCTAAACTAAGGTAACAACTGAAGTTGGTTCTACCATAGAGATAAGATAGATCTGCAAACTTCATGTGATACGTTAGTTTTGAATAATTCTACACGATTTATGATATAGGAGTGAAATATAAGTTTGTGGCTATTGATATTAGGGCAAGAAAAATGACGCGCTAATTGAAAATTTACAATGAGGTAGAGGGAAGGGTTTTGTTTTCATTTAAAGTGCAACACGATGCAAATATGTGCAATAGGGGCAGCTGTAAACGGATTCAACGGATATGCATGTCAAATGTATTTATTAAATCCTTGAAGAATGTTTATTTTAAATAAAAATATATGTAGATTCATTTATGAAAACGGTAATTCCGAGTTTAAGAACATCACAGAAAAGTTTGTAAAATAAAAGTAATACAAAAGAACGAAATATGTATCCATTGATGTAGACGTTTCTTAGTGTTTTACATTCAACAATGCAAAAATCCATTAATCGCAATGCTCTGGAAGGTTTAATAAAACGATCAGACACCAACCATAAATACAATGGAAGAAACGCAAAGTCTTGATAACAATGTATTTTATCCCTTGGAGAGACAAAGGCGACGAAAGAAATGAGATAAAGAATTAATGCGGCAGAGAGGTAAATTCAGAGTTAAAGGGAAGAAGAGAAATAGATTACAATACGGATGCTCGACAAATTGCGTAAGATCGGAGCACGATGCAAACGTCAAACACGTCGGGCATTCTCAATAATTTGTTAATATTTAATAACTCACTGTACGCTATTTGTCTGTTATAACGACGTGGACGACGAGCAATCGTCGAGCGAGGCTGAAAACGTACACGACACACTTTTACCAAACGCTTAACTGTACATTTCAAATGTCATAAAGTTTACTGTGTAAATATCCTGTCTTTCTATTATGTTCCTTATTTTCGATTGCCGTTGCATTGATTTCCTGAAAACTAAACCGTGTAACAGTAGGTACAATCCATAATGGTACGCATGTGTGTATGTACACATGTCCAATGTCTTTATTGAATTGCACATGCATGTGATTCCTACTTGCATCGTTGATGTAAAAGACGTAAAGCCAGATCGTGAGATCAGTTTTAATTTGAATTAACTAACATTCTATGGATTCTAATATGAATGAGTCCCTTCAGCGTGAAAAATGATATTGCAGATAGACAAAAGAATGTGAGGAATTTAACTTTTTTTTTCATTACAAATATATTAAAATTTTGAAATTCCATAAATAGCACAAAAATTTGCATATCCAGGCGGATAGCGTTACGAATACAGAAATGAAATTATTTTGATTATCTCATTAATGAATTATATTTTTTTGGTTTATAGAATTTTTCGATATTCTGGAGGTTTTCAAGTTAGTAATCTTGCATTGTATCTAAACAGTACACGTAGTATGTTCTGTGCAATTGCATCTAGAGCATTAACCGTGTCCGTACATGGACACAGGTCCGAAAAATGTTAAGAAATTTGAATGTTACAAATTACACATATTAAGACACTCGCACTCAGTGTACATAGATAGTGCACGTGGTCACATATCGAAATCCTAATTTAATTACACACTGCACATATGCATAGTTATGAAACTTCAGACATGATAAGTTTTGCGATAATCCTGCGGTGTAATGAAAGATGGGGTTATTAAATCAGCTGAAATATGCAGTTACAGTAAAAAAGAAATATATAATAGAAACATCATTGTTATTTGAATATGAATAACACATATTAGATATTATAATTAGCAATAGTAGTATAGGATAGATCAAGTATCTGAAGTAAACGTATTGCCATACCCGTGGATTCCTTGGGACTGTGAATTGGTTCTGAACTTTGCAGTGTGGAATCTTCGTGTTCCGTGTCTGGATCCGGAAGCGAGGGAACTACTATCACGACTTCACCATCCCTAGTAGTTGTCATTGGGGATGAGTAGGTTGTCAGGGCGGTGGATCCTGATGTCGTTGGTTCAGCTGGATGCATCAAATGAGAGGGTATTGAACTAGAAATTCAAATTTTCAATTAAGACATCTTTGTTAAAGAAGCATATAGTTGATATGAAAATTAAAATTGAAATTACTGCTCATCGTAGCAAGATGCATTTAAGCAGAATTGACATTGATTGAGAAAATTAAAGAAATATTAGTCTCTTTACCTCAATGTGACCCTTTTTTTGACACGACTTCCAAGGTCTGAATGTCCACGGTGCATTTGTCGAGGTTTTTGTTGCTCTGACGGAAATGACTTTGTAGTAGGTGAACTTGGTTCTGAGAGTTGCTTGTCCACTAGAATTGGTTTAAGGACACCACTGGTACCTCCACCTGGGGTTCCAGGTGTTCCTGGCGTCCCGGGTGTTCCTGGCGAGGGTGCAGATCCCCCAAATGTTTGGTTCGCTTCTGTATCCGGAGACGGAAGTGGTAACGTGAGGATTCGTTTCCGGTCCTCCATGTAGAGCTCGATTAATTGATCCAATTTAACCTCGATATCGTCAACCTGAAGTTTGTTCAATCCACTTTTATTATATAACGTTATGTTATTTGATTTAAAATACATTTTTTAATTCATTTACAATTCAGTTAATCAGTTGGGCATTCATTTTATGTAAATGCATGTATTAACGTCAGATTGATTTTAAACAATATATACAGAGCAACAATTGAAAAACGCTAATAAACATAATAAAACAATTAATTGATCGTTTAAGACGAACTGTTGTAACAATCGGACCATAATATTATTAGTGCCTGTAACTGAATATTTTGACAACGGGGGAAAAAAAACGAGAAAAAGAAAAATTTATTTCATATAGACATTAATATTTTAATGCGTTTTTAAGAAATCAGTGAAGAAACGCTTATTGAACCTTTGGTTATTGTACTACATATGACAGTGGTCAACAAATATTTGGTATGTAATACTATATAGTATTATGACTTGAAATTGATAGAAAAAAAAGAAGATTGATTACCTGTCTCTCGACTTTGACGACTCTCGAAGCAAGACTGATCTTCGACGCATAAACATCCCTCGCCTTCGATCCTTGCTTACCTAAAATTTGGTCTAGCCTATGTAAAATAAGAACTCATGAGAAATTCATTCTGTCACATAAATACGTGGAGTCGCACAAAGCCAGCAAGAGAAACGAAGCAAAGGAGCCGAAGCGATAGTTTACAATTAATCAGGACAAGTGAAACATGCAAGAATTGACAAATAGATAGAGTGCTATGAGGATATCATGGCTACTAATAGGGAGATATATCAAGAGTAAACAAAGACGATGAATTTCGCGTGAACAGTGACGATAAATGCGTTCGATTTTATAATTACAAAGTCAAGACTTTAACACCGCGCATGAGCGGAACTTGCGGTTTGTCGCAATATATAAATTCAGAACAATTGCATTACACAGCTTATAGATCATATGATTCCAACGTTAATAGTCAATTTCAGTAAAAAAAAAAAATATGATATCGTATTGAAAAATTGGTCATACTGAATGCGAAAAGTCAATAAAAGAGATTTAATATGCCTGTAATACCGTACTGTCATAATAAAGAATGAAATTGATCAATTTAAACTCAAACCAAATCTAAATGTAAATCTAATTATTAATTTAAAAGCCAATCATTTTTACCCATATCTGGTTACATAAGTATTAAGTGTAAGTGTTAAAGTAAATTACGCAATAGCAACTGCGTTATTTTTTTTAATTTTCTTAACGATTTACACCAAAGATTATCCTTGCTACCTAAAATGAGGAATTTTATCCGTCGAGTGACGAGGATCCATTTATCTCTCATACGTCAAAGTTTGGATGACTCTAATTGTAAGAAATATTAACAGCCTTTATACCTGTGCTTATTCTTTTTCTAGAGCCAACGCATGCGAAATATTTATTTAATAGCAATGAGTGATAATCTATTATACATATATTCGTATAACAGGTAGGTACTGTGAAGTTACATATTTGACTTAATAATCCACTGTCAATTTTTACACTGTGTAAATCGATCATTCACCTCCCCAAAAAAAATAAACTATGAATACTCAGTGCTCCAACATAGCACGTAACATTGAATTCTTTTGATAAAAAAGTTTTATATTTCATAACAATTTGCTTTTTAATTAAAACTTCACAGTACTAATCAAAAGTTGGATCTACCATTATAGAATATATGTGTACAGAAACACGATATTTACATAAAAATACAGTGCACAATACGCAAGGTCAAAAGTTTAATCTAGTTATAATGAAATCCGTACGTGTACTGCCAGATAAAACAATTTGGCCCCTAATGGTAAAAATAATTGCAATTACTTAGTGCGCGATAAGGATTGCTCTAGATTAGGATTAAGTGAACTTCGAATATTAAGACGATTCCGTAAATTTGGAAAAATTGTGGAAGTTCGAAGTGACAGGGTATAAATGCAAGCGAACAGGATGCTTCATTGAAATGGAACCGCCGGAGGAGGATCGAGGTACCTGAATTGTAGGTTTCGTACGCGATTGAGGAGGTCCGCGTGTCCTGAGCTGTACTGTTCGATGACGTCCTTAACGTCGTAGGGTTTCAGTGCTTCCCTGAATTTCTTCCGAGCCACGAAGTACTTCAGCTTCGTTCACAGCACATGCGATATACACGAGTTTACTCTAGATTGCGGTTAATTATTAATTATATTCGCCGATCATTGGCTCTTTTGATAATGCTGACTTTTATTTATAGGAGTAAAAAGGCTGTCTTCATTTTCCTTTTTTCAACTTATCCTACTTAAATATATGTACTTGAATTTATATAGGCAATATTAACGTTTGCTATTATTGATTAAAGTTCGAGAAGAAATTCTGTGAATTTCTACCGTCGACGAACGATTTCGTTTAATGATGATATTATGTACAGCGTGTCTCATGAATTGAAAGCATCATTTTTATAACTTGAAAATCACTAAAGCATTTAGGCCGCCTTCATTCTTGGGTCGCCCTGTATAGATTTGTAAATTCTTATCAGAGAATGCTGTGAATGGTATCCAATTTTTATCACATAATTATATTTTCGTTTTGGCAAAAAAATTAGTTTTTGTTAACACTTTCTGCAAGGGGTACACAAAAAATTATATAGTGTTTTTCCAAGTAACATATTCTTTCCCCGAAAAAGTTTCTTATCGTCAAATTTAATTATAGTGAATCGCTCGAATCATGGAAATTTTTACTGACTGTTTAGCTCGTCAATACCCATTACTATTAGGATTATTATGAGCAAATGAACTTCGGTAATTAAAAACAAAGCGATGAATGCATTGACTAGTAATCACTGAAACTGAAGCTTATTTTGAGGCCAAGGACAAATCGTTTTACAAGCATGGTATCGAAAAGTTAGAAAACCGTTGGAATGATTGTATCGCACTTGAAGGTGATTATGTTGATGAATAAAAATGAATTTTGCAAAACAAATGTTGTTTTATTAGTTACTCCCGAAACTTATTGAACGATGTGTTATATAAATGCTTAAATCGAAATTTCGTCATATTAAAAAATTACACAATATATGTTATTGTTGCTGATAAAGTTCAATTATGCTAAATTCTGCAATCATATTTTTGTATATTAATCTCTGACATATTTGAAAAAATCCTTCAGCATTCTCCAATCAAGAATCCAAAAACTTAATGTACTATAATCGTATCCTATAGAGTATCTACTTTCGTACGATAATTCAGGCTATATTCATCTATCATTCTCCTCATCCTCGCCTTGTTCCCTTGTCGGAAATGATCTTCCTTATTATAAATGAAAAATTGCAATTTCCGCAAACGCCATAAGACGATGCAGATGATGCTGAAAGAATGAAAGCATGCTGAATGAACAATTTCCGTTCGTAGACAAGTGACATTTGGATGCTTTTTTTCCATTCTGCCTTTCTTATTTCCTTGTGTAGAAAAAGAAGAGCCGTAGACATTCGCCATGTGATGACAATATTAACAAGTGTTATAAAAAATATACGTAATACGTTACAAAGACACGGGACAAAACAAAATGATCAGATATCACATTTCAATGCATCACACATCTAATCGCACATGACACTGTCAAAGAATGAAAGTAGAAAAACATTTTATACTTTGCAAGGTGTGTCCATGAAGGAAGAATAAAGTCGATAACGATAACAAGATAACGAAGATAAGTTCAAGATGCGAATCTAGCGGGCATCACAATGAGGAAAAGAAGAAGAAGAAGAAGAAGTGTTGGGAGATGAAGAATAAATGAGCGATAAGGAAAAGGTTAACAAAAATGATTCTTAAATACAAAAGGGAAGGAAGGCAGTGGAGAAAGGAATTGTTTTCAATATTGTCAATTTTAATTAACTCGACTCGCCCTTAAATAACAAAATATCTTATTATAATAATTCTTCAACGTAACGTGCAATAAGTCAAATAAAAAACAATAATTCAAATGATTCTTCCAAATATTCATACATATACTATATTATTAATTTATTATGAAACCGATTTCGTAAAAAGTCTTTAAAAAATGATCATAAATCGTCTCAAAATAAATGGTATCATCGTAATTTTTTCTTAAAAGAAATTTTTTTCGACTTTTTCATGGTAGTAAGAACACAATTGCACAGAGTGAGTTAACAAATATCTAAGGTAATGTTGTAGTGTTCGACATAACTTTTAATGGCAAATAATAAATTATTGTTTCGTGACTCGAGTACAGTGAGACCGTTAACGGGAGTCTCTCACTGTATCTCTCTCTCCCCCCTCCCCCTCTCTCTCTAGACCTTTTTTTCTTAATGACTTGTGGCATTTTTGCGAGAGAATAAATCACCGTGAAAAATAGAGTTTTAAAATCGGTGTATTAAAAAACTGCCTTCTCGACGGATAATTTTGTATTCTGAATTTGAATATAATATATAAATTCCTGCAATGCTGACCCGATGGCATTGACTTCGTGTGACGTATAGAATAGATAATTGATAAATGAAAATACGCGGTAGGGTAAAAAATGGTAAGAGTATAAGGGCCGATAAAGAAGATCCTATTAAAAAAATTATTAACCGAAAGATAAGAAAGAAAAAAAATGAAAATCATTTGTGTATATATTCAATTGTTATATAAAATTTTAATAATTACAAAGATTAATAGCGGTGATGTTTAAATATCGAATAAAATTAATGTTCCGTGAGTAATTTGCAATTACGTATACTACGTATATATTTTTCATCTACTCCATTTTAAATTATGACGGAACATCAGAAACTTTACGTTGACAAAAATCATCACTAGTCACGTGTACGTGATATACAAGGAGATGGAAGGTAAGAAATTCTAATGATAATAAAAGGATTTCAACCCTTTAGCGCCGAACGTTACATATTTGTAAACCTCACTTACCACATAGATTTCTACTTTATCGATTTTGGAGATTTCCTATGGGGCTCAAAGCGAATGTCTCAAATATGTAAGTATACTTAGCCAACAATAGATTGGCTATACAGTAATATACAGTTTGGGCTCCGCCACCAATCATCTCTTTACGATGGTTGGATTATAACGCTCGGTGTTAAAGGATTAACAATAACAATAGACATTGAGAATGGGTGGCGGAAAGGGATAAAATTTCGAAGGGCACGTATGATGCATGTGTACTGAAAAATAGGAAAATAGGGTTGAAAAAGTTGAAAGAAAAACTGAGGCAGCGATAAGGGTACCTAGTTTGAACATTTTTCACACGGCCGAGGAGGTCGACATGGCCGGCGCTGTACTGCTCGATCACGTCCTTAACGTCATACGGCTTCAGCGCCTCCTTGAACTTGCGCCTCGCCACGAAATACTTCATCTGGCACCAACCAATCATATTATCCACCAATTTAACACTGTGACTTCACCGTGCGTAAAGCTCGACGAGGAAAATTGTTTTGAGAATTTTTGACTAAAATATCATTAGCTTGTTCATATATAAGTGCCTTCCACTTTGTTCATTCTAAACGATGATATTCATAAACCCTCATTTGCACACGCGATAATCCGAACGTGAAAGTCTAAATAGAAATATTATATTTTGTAGCGAAATGCTCTTCAATTTTTTTTCATGTACTAATAAAAGATTTATAGATATTTCATATAATTTAATACCGATTACCTTTCACGGTATTTCTCAGAGATACATTTCTCCTCGTTGAGAATATGACATGTTTGCTTGTTCAACTGCAATATGTTGTATGTATATTTTCAATGTTGGATGATAAGAAAGCTGCTCGAAGCTCGTTTAATATATTACATTTATTTTACCAGTAAAGTGCAGCCCATTTAACTGATGAATTGATGATATTTCGTCACAATTCATACGCTTGACGAAATCGAGGTATCACTTGAAATACTTACTGAAAATCCTACTCTTGGATTTCCAGTCGATCCTTTCGAGATCTACTCGTATTATCCCTTTATGCTATCTTGCTATCTAATTGAATGTAGAGTTACATTCGAGACTCGTGCACGTGCGTAGAACAAAATTTCTTCTTTTCCCTTTCGGTATAAACTTAAACTTATCGCATACATATGGCTTTAAAGGGAATCTCACTTATCCGTCGCTGTATAAGTATTTCGATTTAAAGGCAATCGTAACGTAATAACAATGTTCTAAAAAAATATTTTAAAATTTTTATAACTGTCACTTTGCACGCTTACTTTTATCGATTTGACCGCAAAATATCAAAAGACGAATAAACCTTTAAATGTAAAAGTTAATAAATCATAATATGTCTGTAGGCACAATTTTTGATCCACTATCTCCACGCGATAGTTACGCGTGCCAGGATATAGGCATTTTTAATGTCCGCTTTGAACGATAACATAAATGCAATCGGATAAGCAAGTTTTAACCATTTAATCATTTCTCCAACTACGCGATATATTTTTCGGACGTTGTAAAGGACTAAAGATCACACGCGAGCCGTTACAGAGAGCGACTGTCAGAATTATTTGTAACTCGTAAACGTCCACAAATAATAGGCAGATGGAGAGAAATCCGTAACGTAGATTTGAAGGATCATTACTTCATTAGCATAACGACGTTTAATCCGATGGGTCAAACTTTACAGAGCGGATGCCTCGAAGAAACATGGCTTGCGAGTTTCCCGACCCTTACGGTGCTTAATGGCAAAATCAATGTAGGCCGTTGCGTTTGTAGTCGTGTACCAAGAAAGTGCAGGCCCATGTTGCACGTACTTTGATTGTTAGATCCCTAGGGTGCTGATTGACTAACCAAACACCATGGTAAACCACGTGGGACTGAGGTCACGGTCGAACGTTTTTCAAACTACATAAAGAGTAGTCCTGTATCTCATAAATGTAAATGACAGTGGAACAGTGGAAGTATTTTAATCGTCACTTTTAAATTACAACGTGATTATAGAGAAAATGGTTCCTGGTTTTGACAATTGGCTAGTTAAACAGTTGACGTTCAATATAAAAAGAGAATATCAAATAGAATGTAAAATGAATGAAATTGATATCAAGCTATCGGACAGGATGCACTTGGTATTATATATACCTATATTTTTTCCTATGATATTATTGTCATTTCTATTACCGTAGGATGAATTAGTTAATTAGTCGATTAGCTGATTGAGTTGACTGTTATAGCCGTATCGGGAAACAATAAAGGACTATCATCGGCTTCGCGTGCGATCTTACGCCTTTTATTAGATAAATCATTTTCATCGATTGTTTTATTTATAGTAAGAAACTTTTTAAATTTATGTCAAATAGATTTGAATAAAACACTCACCTTTCGTATGGCTCTAATTGCTCCTTTGTGTTGACTAGTCAATTGGACGCATCGAGGTTCTTCGTCCTCATCTGTCAAAGAAATAATTACAAGTTAATATTTTATAGGATGCACGTGTATAATGCGTTATGATTTCGTAAAGAATTTCATTGCAAGGAGCAATTATCATGAGTCAGATTCTGATACGTGGATAAATATACAGATATAAAATGTTATAGGTTGAATCACAAACAATTGTTGCAAACAACTTTTGCTAATTAACTACTGTGTTTGCTTAATTTTTAAATATTTATGTATGGTATGTTGATCGCGTTACATAGCGATTACAATAAAAGTTAGTTTTAGACAAGAAACATTTTACAGTTTTAACTAATTAACAATGGGGACACGTCGACAAACAGTTTTTGCAAAATGCGTCATGCATGTGCGACTTATTTGAATTTCTTATGAATAAGACATGCAAGATCGACGCACTAATTCTATACTTATAGGTACTTTTAGGAAAGAAGATAGTTTGATTTTCTTTCTTGCCCTTGAAGATTATGATTCAATACCGTTTTGGATTTTTAATTAAAATTAGTATTCATTTTACATGATTCATTAGAATATCTCACGAACCAAGGGTTTAATCGAAAAAAGTTTTCTAAAAAAATGGCATGGCTTAGAGGGGGAAATGTGGGAAAAATATTAGGGAAAATGTACTATTTAGAATCGTGATTTTACAGCAACAAATGCTTTCTATTTAAATAAAACTATGTATTTTTTCTTTTTAAGCTCCTCGGTTCAAAACCTATAACTTTTAGAGGAGCTATTTCGCGACTAACTCAAAGGTTAACACTGTTTTCTTCATTTGAGAGGCTACAGTCAATATCCAGTATCCAGTACAACTGTTCGGTATGAGAATCTACGATCTGATACAAACTCATTTTTTCTCAAAAGTATCTGCATTCTTTGTTGAACATGAAGCAGAGAAGGGACATTGAGTTACGGAAATTTTTTTCCGTTACCTAGGATGCTGCCCCGCGTGAGTCAACGTCTCTAATCTGCTTCATTTTTGGCACAGAATGCTGATACTTTACACTACTCCGTAGATTATCATAAGACACAGTTGTAATGGATACTGGATATTGAATGTCGCCTTTCAAATGGGGATAAAAGTGTTAACCTTTGAGTTAGTCGAGAACTGGTTCCTCTAAAAGTTATAGCTTTTCAACCGAGGAACTTGAACAAAAAAGGAAAAATATATAGTTCTATTTAAATAGAAAGCATTTCTTGCTATAACATCACCATTTTAAGGGAACATTCTTCGCGCGTTCGAAAAATATTATAATAAATAAGCTTTCAAATTAATGTTTGTTAATTTTTCGAGTAAAACTGAGTTTTTCTTATAAGATTAACGGGCAATATGAAACTTTTGTGGAAAGATCGTACATATTTAAAAATAACGCAATATCGTATAAGTGTATGAATGAGATGTTGGTCAAATGTTTTTGAGGAGAAAAACGCGTAAGGGCGTCCAATTTGACTGAAAATGGTAAAATATCGCAGCCATTGTAAGAGGTAAATACTGTTTTAAGAGTAATTCTACTTATTTTTCCTATTATCTACTGCCTTTTTGATTTAAGGACTTAGAATATGTAACATCTAGATGCATTTGCATTAGTTAACATGAGTTAGAAAATATACGTGACTAACTTGAAAACTGAGAAAACTGGATTTGAAAGATAATCTATTGAAATTGACTTCGTTGCAATGAAATTAGCTGTATCGTTGCTTTTTATGCACTATGCAAGTTTGTAAAATACCATGTCCTGTAACATTTTAGTAACTTGAATTTCTGAATTTAATATAATTAATAATGTTTTTCATAAATCATAATTGTATACGCTTAATGTTACTAGACTATATCACAATTGTTCGAAAGAAACTGTTATAATTATTATTATAATAACAGGCAATTATAATTACCAGCCAGAAACTGCATCATGAAACTTTCATAAATTAAAGATTTAAGGAATTTGGATTTACAATAGTTTAACGCATTTAAGGTTTCATGACGGAGAATTATCACATGACTTATCATTTTAAACTAACACATACTGTAAGATATAATTTTCTATTTAATTCAAAGAAAGTTATTTTTACACTTAAAGACCATTTTCTTTACAATTGTTTAATATCAATAACTTAACTTTCTTCATCACAATAATATTGGTGAATAATTATGTGGTCGCTATTGTTTTAAACACACATATATATATATATATATACCATAATAATATGGTATATAATGTAAAATGTAATATATATAATGTAAACAAAAACTAACGAATTTTTTAACATAAATGTTCATGTGTCTGATAGAATTTCCATATTATTGCTAGTTAGTGTATCACAAATATGCGAAATAAAGAATTTGCAAAAAAGCTATTCATCAAATAAATATACTGATAAGTTTTGCGGGTAGGGACAGTCTTTAATGTAAGTGACATGGGAGAATCCTGAACATGTCAGGTTATATATGATTGCGTGAGGTGAGTGCTATAAGGCGTAACACCATACCAAAAATACGTATGTTTGCGCATATGTGAGAATGCGTGAGGCACGTGCGAGAGGAAGTACTAGTCAGAAAAGCAGAAAGGGCCAAAGAAGGGTCAATCCGATTGACTAACCCTGACACGAATGAATGAGACTGAGAAGCATCGGAGGATGAAACGAGAATGACATAAAAGTTAAGGAGGACAACGTATGAAATTTCAAGCGTGACCAGCCATGAACGTCTGAAAGTTATTATACAGGATGAAGCGCTAACTATTGCCACCTAGAATAACTCCGAAAGTATGATAGTAGTAGAAAAGTTTTCGAAACAAAAGTTGCATGGGACAACGGGGGCTGTTATATGACTATGGTTTTTTGTTGCTAGGTAGAATCGCTTCAGATATTTGAAGGTCAACTTTGTTTTTTTAGATAGAATGCTACGTTTTGGTACTCATTTTCTGTTAGCAGCTATCGAGACGAGTCGATGATGTGCAGCATTAAGGCCTTTGAAGGTCAGCGAAAGTCATTTAGGGCAAAAAGGTGAAATGAACTTCCATTTACAGACGGTGCTCAATGTGATTACCATCGGTATCAATGCAATGCTGCAATCTCCTTATCACGAATTGAGTAGTATTTTTGATCAATTCGACACATCGAATCACATGCTCTAACAGTTTCTCGCATATAGGATTTTTTCTTGTGGGAATTTTTGAAAAACATTGTTTATAAAGAATTGTTAGAGCATGTGATTCGATAAGTGCCCAAGTGATAAGAAATACTACTCTATCCGTGATAAGGAGATTGCAGCATTGCATTGATACCAATGGTAATCACTTTGAGCACCGTCAGAAAATGAGAAAAACAGAAAATGAGTACCAAAACGTAGCATTCTATCCAAAAAAATAAAGTTGAACTTCAAATCTCTGAAACGACTCTACCTAGCAACAAAAAACTATCATCATATAACACCCCCGTTGCCCCATGCAACTTTTGTTTCGGAAACTTTTCTACTACTATCATACTTTCGGAGTTATTTTAGGTGGTAATAGATAATGCTTCCCTCTGTATAAAATTTATCAAAGAAAAGAAGTTTTAAATTTATTCAGCTACTAAATTTATATGCAGGTTTACAGACAAATAAAATTAAAATATTGTTCTTGAATTTAATATACAGAAACATATTCCCTGTTTTATCTTCATTGTTCTATAAAATTCAGTTAAGTTGTATAATTCAAGAAATTAGCACCTTTAATCGATATACACTGGTTAAGCATTTTATGATTACATTAAATAATGTGAATATAGTAGTTAAGGGAGAGCATTGCATAATAAGTGTACAGAATTAATTAAAACAGCCACAATTTGAAGTGAATGCACTAGTTTGATTCAGCGGGGTGCATAAAATGCTTTTTGAATATTAAAATATTTTACACGCTTCTATTCTACAGATAGTATAGCATATGTGACACGGTATTAAATGAAAATTGTGTATGAATATAAAATACACCTATGCCAAGCCATCGCTGATGGTTGTTGTTAAAATTTAATGAAAACAAAAAAGGCTTTAGGATGCTCAACTTTAAAGATACATGATGTCTGCATTCGCAATGCTACGTTTTTTAAATTGACTTTACTACTTTTTTTTGGCAATGAAATTTGCATCAAACATTCCCTTTTGCCACGTAAAGTCATGCCCAATGTATATTCGACTTCTAGTCTTCATGTCATTAACGTCCGAAACTCTATCGATTCAAAATTTAAAGCGTGAAAATCCTAAATAACGCAAATGGTTAAACTGATAGGTTTTAGTCAATCGCAGAAAATATATTTATGTAAATTTTCAATCATCACTTCCGTAGTAATTTTATAACGAATAAATAACTAGCGCACAAAGTGTAGAAGAAAATTGTGAATGCGACTATTTCACATCTTCACTCAGTCCGTATCTTTTTTACGAATTGCCTATACCAGCAAATACTAAAATCCACATTGAACATTAATGTCACGTTTTAACTTTAGCGTCTGAAACACATTTAAAATTTTGTTTAAAAACTACCAGACGGCAGAGGAATACTTATCCACACATTTTATCAATCTTGAAAAATTATTCTCTTCCAAATTTTATAAATAGCACTGTGAAAATCATGAAATTTTTGTAATAATATTCGTTGTTCCAGTCAGTATGCAGTCGTATGCTTCCATCCGCGTAGATAATTCTCTCTTGCACGCGTGAATGGACAGCATGAATCTACCGAATGAAATTTTTTTCCACAACTGAGATAAAATAAATGAAAAACTTATCGAATATTACATCTCGATGTTATTATTTTAAAAATATGGTATGAGACATTCGAATCGTCATTTGAATTTCCAGCGCTTCACTTTTGGATGAAACTGTACAACCAGATTATCGATTGCCAAAAAAGATGATCATTCATTCACTGTTGACTCGCTTTTACTTTAATGCGTAATAACAGATCAAGTGTAAATATGGATCATCACATCCATTTAAATTACACCCAGAAAATAACAAAGTTTGCTTCTCTTGCACGAATAAAAATGTTGATTACCGTATACTTCACGTGTCTTTCCAATTCATCAATGAAAAATAGTTATTTATAAACATTAACTTACTTCATATATCGTCTGTGAGTAATTAACGCAAACAGATACCGTAAGCTATATGTATACACTTCTCTAGAGTATTTTATTGGAGTGATAACACGTTGAATCCGTTTCTCGTGTGCTTGCACGTACGATCGCATTTATTACGTGTCATTCCAGATTCGGTGGTATAATCATATAAAAGTTAAAATTTGTGCGATCGTGATAACTCTGGTGCATAGTTGATATCGAGTGATTTTTTTTAACAATACTGTGTTTACTTTGATCCTAACTTTGAAATTGTGCAAATTCTAAACGATCTACATATAAAGTTTCTTTATGATGCGGCGCAACGTGAATAGATACATATGCACATTTCACGAATTCATTGGGACTGGTTGCAGATTTTTGAGAATAAGAATGGAAAGTAGAGGAAAATATTTTTATCGGGACACGCAATGGATCCTTATACGTACTGGGTATTTCTACTGTCGGTAGGAAATCTGAGGTATTGACTTATTACCTAAAAGGATTGAAAGCAGGAGCGTTCACGGATTTCTTTGTAATAGTCGTTTGTGTAAAATGCCTTTGGATATTCGGAGAATTTTTCTAAAACAATTCGTCTAAGACATTTCCTCTAAAATATTTCGTCCAATAACAATTTGTCCAGAATACGGTAATTTTTCGCATTGGAGCTTTTCCAATTTTTCAAATATTTTATACTTTTTATTTTAGCAAACAAGTGTATTTCGAAAGTTTCTCAACGACAGCTGGAAATATTCATAGTAATTTTCAACTTTGTCGGGAAATATCTATAGAATTTTTTAACAATAGCGAGAGGTATCCATAGAGTGTTTCAACTACAACGAGAAACTTTCATAGAGTTTTTCACTTTCGAATATATAAAAAATTTAATGGAGTCAGAAATCCACAACGTCCTCTCGATCGTTGACTCTGGGCCCGACCATAGCGGAGATTTATCGAAGTGAAAAGTATTTATCATAAGTTTTCGATGAACGATTTTCAATTAATTACTACGGGCAAATTTTTTTTGGACACAGTTATTAAACAAATTGTTTTAGACGAATTGCTTTAAATAAAATTTCCCCGAACGATGCCTTTGAGTATGTATAGATGAATCGATATAAATATTGTAAAATGAAAAAATATGTAAATTAAATTTTGACAAAACTGTTCAAAAAGGTAGTCAATGTACACGTTTTCCAGTTTTGCGAGTCTATTGAAAATGCTGAATCCGCACAGAGGGAAAAAAGTAATCATGTATAGATATGGACTATATATGCAAATAATGTTAACAATGAAAACGTTTTGTAAATTTTTTGGTATGAAAAAAAGGTTTTACGTGCTGCTCCATAAAATTTAATGGGCCCTCATAGCAAGCAATGTCTTCAAGACACACTATAAAATCAAGCTCTACAAGCCCACAATATTTTCATCGGCAATTTAATCCAAACCCCATTCCTAGATTTAAATACAGTAAAACCGTACACGGTATCAATGTATGTACAGAAACAATACAATATACAATTGACAATTACAAAATAGTGAATAACCACAGCAATAAAAAAGACTCTGCTAATGAAAATGACTGCTAAAAACGATTTAAAAAAATGTATCATCAAAAAATTCAAAATGAGTTCTACCTTCTAGAATAAAAAGTAAGACCTATAAAAAATCCATCGTAATGATGGAAATGAAACGCAAGTATAAAAGAATATGATAAAAGTGCATAGACGAAAATAATAAAAACACGATGTACAGTATGAGAAACGCACGTTATTTGGTATGACCTATCAAGGGACGTAGGATTCGAAGCATGGGATTTGTGAAAAAAATAAAAGAGAAAGAGTGGTTCGAGCATACATTTGTCTGAGGTTGGAGAAACTGTCGGGGATCCAGGCGAGATTGGTAGAATGCTGGTAAGCGTGGGCAGTAGAGGTAGCGTGGAAATAGCGTGTGGTGGAGGCATCAGGCCTGCGAGGGCCAATGGCAAGGTTGAAGATGTCTCGCCAAGGCGACCGATCAATCCATCCAATCGAAGTTCACGAAGCTCCAAAGTCGACGACGATCTGCCCAGTCGACATTTTCCTCCGCCGTTTGCTTCACCGCCACCACCACATCCTGATTCAGTGGCCATAATTCTCATTCTTGAACCATCTAGATACACTCTTGGCTCCTATCGAGCTGCTTCAACTTGCTTTAGAAATTCTCAATTGGCTTCTTAATTCTTGAATGTCTTTTCCCACGTGTTTCGTTCGAGATTCTATTGTGCTTGAACTCTTGGCACGTTTAGAATTGGTTGGATTAATTAAGCGGATAATATTTTATTTTTTTTATATATAGGCCAATATTCATAATTTTGATAAGTATTACAAAGAGTTATGTTAACCTTTTTGTTATTATTTTTATATTCTCTGTATTTATATTTATATGATTTTTCTTTTTTAGGTACAGAATGTAACTTATGGAAATAACTTTTATGATCAACAGATGAAACATAAAAAAGTGTCAAACTGTTCTTGATAAAAATTTCTGTATTGAATAATTCAATAAGTAAAATCCCTTGGAATATCTTTGCAAGCAATTGGAAATTTTACTGGTATTGTTAAATTAGATATCTAGAAATTCATTGAGGGCTGGAGGAATATTGTTGAACCTTATTAAAATTAATAAATACTTTCCTTAGATACCTGAAGAAATCTGTATTAAATTATATTAGTCTTATCCAATTACTTCGTAGGGTGGATAAATTTTGTACTTCTTGATCAAAAGAGAGTAAATGAGATCGCTGTACTGGCTCAATTATTTTCAATTTCTTTCCAAAATAAACTTTTCATTGAATCAACTGATTATTGCGAAATTAATGAAATTCAAAATTGGAATGTAAAATATTTACTTAAACCAATAACTTACATAAATTCATAAAATTTCTCAAATATTATTAAATATTGATATATCCATTAACACCGTACATAGAATGGGAAGAGATTTTCACTATTACTAAGTATTTTCGAAAATACTTATGAGATATTTTGTCAAACGACATAAAGGTACTAAATAATTTTAATTGCATACTTCCTGGAGTTCCATTGTTTATATATACTTTTATATTTAAAAAAAAACAATCAAGTTAATTACAATTCCTAATTTTTCTGTCTTTGGACCAAAATTAAGAGGTGTTAATGAATCTCGAGAAGCTGTCCGGCACAAATCGCAAGGTTAAAGTAAAACATAGAGGAATGAAGATAATCCATGCGATCATAAAAAAAACGAATATCCCAATAGATTATTAAGAAATCCATCGAAGTCTGGAGAATAAGTACACATTGATCTAGTGCAGCCAACATTATGTGAAGAATCGTAAAATATGGAAGCAAAGTTTATTTGGCTTAAATATTAAAGAGGTAGGTAATACGTAGTCAAAATTGGAAATAAATAATTTTTAGATTGGAAAACGTACCAGCCTTACGAATTGCATTAATAATATTATATGAAATATGTAGAAAGATCGATGTATATTGATTGGTAGATTAATCGCTTACCGTCTGAATTTTTCTTGGAAAGTGCTGTTTCCGTAACAGAATCCTCTGAGTGGCTGGCGTTTAGTTGTCTTCCACCGGCACCATTATTATTATTATGCCCTGCGCCCCCTTAAGAAAATGAGCATAACGAATTAATGATAGAGGGTATCATAATGATAGACACCCAGATACAGGGTGTCCTACTTTAAATGATTCATTAGAATATTTTACGAACCAAAGGTTAATCGAAAAAAGTTTCTTATAAAAGTGGGATGGTTTACGGGAAGAAATATAGGAAAAATATAAGGGGAAACATAGTAGTATTTAGAATGGTAATTTCATAACAAGAAACGCTTTCTATTTAAATAGAATCACATATGTCTTTTTCAAATTCCTCGGTTGAAAATCTATAACTTTAAGAGTATAATCAATTTTTGACTAACTCAAAGGTTAACACTGTTTCCCCAATTTGAGAGGCTAAATTCAATATTCAGTATCCAATTCAACTATGCCGTATGAGAATCTACAATCTGATAAAAACTCACCTTTTTCCAAGAATATCTACATTCTGTGCCTAAAATAACGCAAGCAAGAGACGCTGAGTTACGCGGTGCATCCTGGGTAACAATAACAAATTTCCGTAATTCAATGTCTTCTCTGCTTTATTTTCAGCACAGAATGCAGATACTTTTGGAAAGATATTGTGTTTGTGTCAGACAGTTTATCATACTGCACAATTGTACTGGATACTGGATATTGAATTTAGCCTTTCAAATGAAGAAAAAAGTGTTAACCTTTGAGTTAGACGAAAAATGGTTCCTCTAAAAGTTACAGGTTTTCAACCGAGGAACTTCAAAAAAAAAAAGAAAATGTATATAATTCTATTTAAGTAGAAAGCATTTCTTGTTGTGGCATCACCACATACTCCCCTCGCAACCATGCCTCTTTTATAGAAACTTATTTCGATTAAGTCCTTAGTTTGTAAGATATTCTAATGAATCATTTAGAATAGGACACCCTTATAAGTTCAAGATTATTTAACTGGAAAAGTTATAAAGATGTACATAGATGGCTTATATGTACATACATTTCGTGAGTAGTGTGCAAAATTAAACATGTAAATTGAATTTTAATTACTCGATCCATATTCTAATCTTTTAGTCGCTATAAGTTACTAGGTTAAGTTTAAAAAGAATTAAAAATTTAGCAGACTTGTCTAAATACACGAAACACTAATGACAAAATTTAATAAAGTGATACTGAGAAAAAATTAACTCCGCGCTTCTATCTTGTCCTTGTTCTAGTTTTTCTAATAAAAACATAAAACGAAAGAAGAATGATAACCGAAAATAAAACAAGGACCGAAATTATCGAGGACTCTACAAGGTTTTTTATATTAAAAAGCCAGACCTCTAAGTTTCAAGAAAGATACGTTTTTTCGCTAACGAAAAAAGGAAAGGTTGGACAAAAAATTTCGATTTTAATTATTTGCAGCGTAAGGTCCCTACAAATGATTTAACGATTATCACTATCAGTCACTTAAAGCAAATAACGGATCCTTATGTTAGCCAAGTTAAAATGAAGATAAAAGAAAGTTGATTGAAATATAATTACCCAGATTTTCAGCAGACGCGTTCATGTCCGCAAATCCTCGCGGTGCATTTTCCCGACGGTGAGGTTGATGGGCCGAATGGGTCTGATGCCCAGACTTGTGCAGGCTTGGACTGTGAAGCGAAGTGCTTTTGTGTCGTCTAATAGTCGGCAGTCGACTGACGAAGGACGCGTTGTGCTTAAAGCTGGAAGAGACGCGGCTGTCAACAGATACGAGTCAAGTGCAGTTATCCCTTTTGGTCGAGTGGTTCGATGCTTCTGTGCTTTGGTAATTCGATACGACGATACTTCGATAAATCGATCGAAGGGCTTATGGCTGATCTTTTTCTCGATAAAGTCGACGAGACTATTCTTCGCTTTGAATAGCGTCATATGATTTTCATAATCTGAAAAACTATTCCTTCTCATTGATAATGTGCATAAGTAAAGTACTGATAGAGGAATAGAGGCTTTATAATGAGAATAACAATCCGATTTCTGGAATCTAAGTATTTTGGAAATAATTTTATGTATCATATTGATTAAATGGGTACGGATGGGTGAGAATTAAAATATTTAAATTGAAAACATTATTTAAATTGATAAATGTGTTTGTGCTTGCTTTCATTTTATTATCGAGTTTCGCTTATTTGCGATTGCATATTTTATATATATATATATATATTTATAAAACTGATAGCATTCGCCTATGTGAATATAATATATTATATGTACTATACAAGAATGACATACATTTTTTGTTAAAATCACGCAAGTCCGCTGTGTCTGATGAACTATAACTAATTGTAAGTGAATAGTTACACCATGCAGTGTATCAACGTGTTCAAAAGTCCAATCAAGAATTACAATAAACTTTTGATTGTAACAACTACGATAACATGGAAACCTTCAATTTCCTTGTCCCATTGACTATTCGCGTGACTGTAAGATCATTTCTCAGAATAATTCAACTTTTCGTGGATTATTACTTCGTACATAAATCATTTTCCAATTTCAGTTCCAAGAGCTCTTAACACCTATAGAAATCAATTTTTTCCTGTTTACGGTGTCTGGCAATTCAAGGCGAGGAAACACGTGCTTCTTAATTACTTAGAAACTTTGTATACCCTTACGTCAGCAAGCACATGAATATTCTATTAAGAAAGTTCACGTCGATGACTTATGAAAAGATTTCAACGAGTGTAGCTACCTATTATCTTTTCGTTCCATTGAAAATAAATCGAACGTTGATAGGCAGCCCCCCAGTGAATATCAATGCCTAAGGGAAATGAGGAATGGTGATAAGGTGACAGAATACTGATAGAACCTGGGTTATCTGTTCTTCGCTTCTCATTAATTATATCCCTCGGGAAAGTCCCTACTCAACAACAACATTAGACTCTGTCAAAAAATCAGCGGATCAGTTACTAGCTAAGAAAAAATGCTCATAATGTAAATCCCAGATAACTAAGACAGAATTACGTAAACGAAAAAATTCCTGTAGAAAATAAGAATTTACAAACAATTTACCTGCTCGTTTATGCGTATTGTATTCAGTGTTATCTGCTATCTCCCTATCATTATTATTCATTCGTATTTATTGTCTATTTACCCAAAAAAAAGTATAAATTATTCGAAATAATATGGTAAATTATAAAAAGGTTAATTTTTAAAAACTTAAAAAATCTACATAAATGGGTAATCCACTTTGCCAAAGCAGATCTTATAATTATAAGTAAGTATTTTGTATAATAAGGATGAATCGTGTATAAGCAGGACATGATTATCTTGCAGTAATGTGTAACGAATGTGAAATGTAAATTGTGCCTTTACGATTAGATCTCTCGTGACTAATTTCATTGTAATGTGACGCAGTCACGATACCGTAGACTTTTACGTTACGCTAACGTTTCCTATTCCACCTGCAATGTCATCCTCTATCAGTAAATCTCACGAGATCTGATAGCAACCCGATCTCAGTTTGCCTAGCCTATTTCCTACATCCCCATGATCCATCTCCCTATGGTGAGTGTAACCTATCACGATCTTTACTTGGCGACATCGGCGCCATTGTTTAGTCGTGTTCATTGAGGCTAGAAATATTTTTCTGGGTGTACAGAAAATAAGTTGTTTATTAACAGAATTGATTTTCAAAGGATTATCATGGACGAAATATGAAAAATAAAAATGTGTTAAAAATATTATTCGTATGAAAGGCAAAACGGAAATTGAAATTACACGGAAAACGATTTTGAGTTCTCTCAAAAAGGAATACCGATAATTAATTATTGTAATAACTTTCATAAAGTACACTTATTGTAATAAGCGTACGTATATAACAAATACATATATAATCGCATATATGCGATTTCCAGAATTTCCAATTGAAATGCCGGCGCACGAACGCCACCTGAGCTATCCCGTGAGAATTGATATAAAATTATTTGAATTTCGTGTCAAGTTGCATGTCGAGATCAAGATATTCTAATATGGGTAAAGTTTATGGCATTAATTTGCTTACCACTGATTTCTTATGTCATTTAAATCCGATAAGTTTTTTTGTTCATCATCAAAACAGTATGACCTAAATTTTGTACTATTTATTTGTTGCTGTAAATGCGTGTATTATAATTCTATATGTCACTCATACATTCATTACCTTTCACATGCATCTATGTCAAGAAATCACATCATCAAATACACGGTAAAAGTTTTATTGTAGAAAAAGTTTAGAATAAGAAGACAAGCAAGGGAAAGAAAGGTTGCAGAGAAATATAGAAATGCAAATAACAGGATAAAGAGGACGGAATTAATTGAATCGAGAGAAACAGAGAGACGCGGAAAGAGAGTACGAGAAAGTAAATAAGAGGAAAGGTAGTTTTAAGAATGCATTGGTCCAGAAAGGACGAATGATAAAAGTAAAAAAAAAGGATTATGATGAAATCTCATGGCTGAAGTAAATCTTCTTAAGTGATTCGGCCGATCAGTCTGCTTAAAAGGACGAATAAGAAATGAGAAAAAAAGGCGAACTCACATGGCGGCGGCAGGCAGAACTTGACGAACGCCACCTCCGCCCTCGTCCTTTCCACTGAGAACGTCAATCCAGAGAAAATCCAGAGAATCCATGAAAATCCGGAGAAATCCAAGAGAGCGAGCATGCATTCGCAAAAAGGAAAGGAGCTTATTTGTCGCCCGTATCACGAAAACTTTGGATGTTCGTAAAAAAAATTAAGTATATAGAAAAGTATACAATTTACATAAACTGATAACGAGAGTCGTGAACAAATTGTCGTGGTAGTGAATATGATCGGATGAATATTCATTGAGTAATGAAAAGTACTCCAGGGTCGTATTATTTTATTTAAAGAGGACTAAAATATTTTAAAATAATAAAAATTTAAAAACAACGCGTTGCAATTATATATATGTTGTAACGTTTTTCTTTAGTGCAATTTCGTACGCTCCTTATGAGTGTACGAAATGGGAGGTAGGTAAGTGCTCGGGG
>JARQTH010000052.1:30996-45986 GCA_030142595.1 Trachelus iudaicus
CGAGCACTTACCTACCTCCCATTTCGTACACTCATAAGGAGCGTACGAAATTGCACTAAAGAAAAACGTTACAATGTATAATGCAAAAACTAAATAAAAAGAGTACTGATATCTTGAATTAAATTAAATATTACGAATGCCATGCTGCCTCGATAAATAAATTTGATTATTTTCATATCATTCTTGATAAACAGAATGCAATACGATGCGAAACTTTGCGAAAATGCAGTTGTTTGCATTTCCACTAAGTTTTTATCGCATCAAAACTTGCGAAGGTACCTGACGGAAACCGACTGTAAAAAGCAGATTCGCTATTGTGACTTAAGGCGGTCGAATATTAGCAAAATTGACCAAGTTTCTGGAGAAAGAGATTCTTTTTTTTTTCAATTTTCTGTCCCGTGTTGCCAACGACCTCGTCCTCGTCTTCGTGTGCCACTGTGATTACTTTGCCGTAAGAAAAAAGACAAGATAAAGAAAACTGTAATTTTGAAGTTAGTGCGGCTGTCGTATGAGAAGTCTTCAATATAAGAGAGAAACAATTGAAAATTTATATAACAAAAAATAAATATATCATTAATTCCGATTTTGAAGATCTTACGGTAAGGGAGAACACTCATCGGATTCGAGGAAATATAAGACACGCTAAGAGGACATGAGAAAGGTTTTGTTCATTTTTTGATTCTGCGTTGACAGAAAAAAATGTGAATTGAAAGGTCATCAGAGTGAATAGAAGCATTGAGGCACAGAATAAAAGATAAAGTAGAAAATACAGCACTAGTACGAATTTTCGTAAAAGTCTAGATATCTCATAAAAACATCAATTTGCGTATGCAAATAAATTCATACAAAAATATGTGAGAGTAATAGAGAAAAACAAAAGAAGCAGCTGTGGCGAAGAAAGGAAAGGAATGAGAAGTTGATGAAAAATTCAAGAAGAAAGTAGTAGAAGAGAAAGAACGAGTGAAGTTGCATAATGGTAAAGTGAGAAAATTTTAATCATTTGAAGAATCAAAAGATTAGTTACAATATCAATGTATTATAATAAGACAATAATATTGAACTATCTAATTGTAAGACAAAACACGTTAACCAACCAATACATAAAATTAAAGTTTAATTGATCGACAGATTGAGCAGTAGTCAAGTAAATTTGAATGAGCAAGGGGTGAATGACTACAATAAATCTTTATGATACGTGCATTATTTAAGCGATTATAGAATATACTAAAAAACTAATGAAAGTATAATTAGAAAAGGTGATTTACTGACCTTGGCGGACTTGGAAGTGGAATTTGATGAATTTTCCAAGTGGCGACGCTGACGCTGTGTTCATCCGCAGCATAACATCGCCATAACGCTTGTATCAGGCTAGCTGCAGGCTGTCTTCTACGGATCATATGCTTTTGCCTTTGTTGTTGTTGTACTTTTAACGCAAAACCAGAGCCTAGTATACCCTAAATGAATAAAAATGAAATCAGTTAAAGTACTAAGATTGACCAGAATAATGTTACGTGTGTCTTAGTAGTCATCGATCAAATTTGATTCTCATAACGAGACAACCTTTATTTGATATTCCTAAAAACTTTCAAAAGTTTGACGTCAGATGTCAAATTTTTAATGACAAAATATTAATGTAAACCACTTTGTTAAACTTGCAAGAATGTTGCTTTTGAACGTGTTGGAATTTTAAAATTACAGCACTCGTGTTCTAGTATATCTATGAAGTTCAAATTTTTGTACAGATGGATCTTATGTTATCTATGAAGATCATTGATATTATTTAGCTCCGCTTTTCTCAACATGAATTCTAGTACTGAATTTTTTACTTTCTTGAATCTCACAACAAATTGAGCATAGCTATGCATTCACCATGCTGTGTAGTACTACGGCGATTGTAATTTAATAAAAATTCATCTACCAATCGCGATATATGTAACAGACACACTTACGGCGGGTAAAGCAAAGAATGATATTCCGAGAAGGGCACAAAATGATGCAATAACTTTTCCTTGCCATGTTTTTGGCACAGCATCGCCATAGCCAACTGTACAGAGAGTAATCTGAAACAATATAATATTTTGTTTTTATCCGATTATCCTGTCCTAGTACAGGCCTAAATAAGACCTCGACAGGCCTTCAATATTCAAAATGAAATTTCTACTCGGGATTAATTCAACCTATCGAACCTAATTGTAACTGTGTATTGCGTGAAAAAAAAACTTTTTCATTTGCATGTCAGTTAACAAGAGATCAGGCAGAGTACCTCGCGTGTTGTACGTCGCGATTCCATTGCGATCTGGTTTTGATCTCACCGCGATTCCGGTCGATTGAACGACATTCGTTAACGTCTGCTGGGCTTCATAAAAATACCGCAATGCGGGAAACTTATGCACACTACCATGAAACGTGCTGATAATTTATATCTCTAATTTTCAAAGTTTCAGGATCATTCTTTTATCCGATTCTACTATAAGAAGATTTTTCTTATATACCTTCCCACAAGTTTCTCCTCTTAAAGAAAAACTGACGAGAGTTTTGGCAAACTTTAAAGTGAACATTAATTATTGCTGTACAAAGAAAATATTCCAGAATACGAGTAGGAAAATCACTTTGTCAGAATTCAATGGATCTAAATTACTGGGTGCCATACGGACAAAAGTGTATTGAACATATTACAACGAGATATAGGTAAATTTTACCACGCGATATGAAAAAATGTATTCACAAAAAATTATATGATAAAAAAAGGCAAGAAACTCCAAATTGATATGTACATTGGAGGAAAGCCGATCGTCATATAGCAAATTTCTGCGTACCCACAATAGAATAAACAAAGTCACATAGCAGAGCTCGCTACGTAAAATCCTATTTCATGAAAACATGTATTCCACATCCGAAATTTTTGATTCTAGATGATGAATTCGACTATACTAACCGCATTAATTACTAATTAAAAGGATTTTCGGTTGTGAAGACGATAACTTGTGCTATTTGAACACTTTTTCTTCCCGTGCATCGGTGTCTTTTTTATAACTGTGATTAAGGCTCGAATTTATTCCTTATGAAAAAATGGAATATTGTAGGTTGCCGTGTAAGGCCTAATAGAAATAAGGCAGACAATAATTTTATTCAAATAAAAAAAAGAATAACTAAAAGAAACATAATGCTCTATCATAATAAAAAAACATATTATAGCATTTAGTGACTTACTTATATAACGATATATCGAATAGCGCAAAGCTATTAAAATATTTTTATAATAAATAGGGTGTCTTTATTTTGTCTGCAGACTCTGGCTATAAGAATTTGAGCACCACTAATGGGTCCTCTTGCGAAAATTTAAGTGATAGTTTCACATAGACACGTATAACGATATAACACACATTCCTGTGTAATTATTCTATTTTCAATTATGAGTGGATATGAGTTCGCTTAGAAATTATATGTATAAATTTATTGTCGTCCATTATAAATTGAAGGGGTAACGACCAATAACCAAAATCGATATCACAGAAAACCTATCTTGGTTACATTTAGTCACACCATATTACGTGATTACGTGTGTATATTTTATTTAAATTAAATTAAATGCTGTTGTATTTTTGTCCGACTATTATTGTATTATCGATAAATCTATCGTTTATATCCCAGCGTCGATATTAATAACTTTAAGACACAGTACGTATATCCTAAATAAGCATTATAACCCATAAGGACTGTCATGAACACGATTATGATATCAACTCTATTTCAATTACAACCATCTTTACAAGGCTCATTTGATTTTTTCAAAACATATACTTAAGAACTTTACTACATCAGACTAGATCATAATTGATTACTCCAATTTATAGGATCCGGAATAGCTAATGGGGAGATCATCTTAAATCATGATAGGCTGTCACAAATGAAAAATATAGTGAACCACGTAATCATCCAACATACATAGTGTACTTAACTCTGCTAAGGTTCAGGAAACTTTACAAGCCCACTAGTTTTCATGCAAATCAATTACAATTTTAATCTAAACTATACTGATTGAGTAGTTATGAATATGACTATATCAATATTTAATTTATACGTTAGCTTCGCTACTTCTGTTTGGATCATATATTTTCTCAGTAATTCCTCCGCTCTCATAGTCTTACTTATATTGAGCATAAAAATGACGTAATTCGTAATTTATTTAGGGAAATTCGATTTTAAAGAAAAAAAGAGCCTCTTACCACTCCCCACCAGAGCGCCTTGGCGAAGTTGTTGAAGTGTTCGTCGTCTTTCTCGGCGAGGTAAACCAGGAAGCTGGCAAATATGAGACCCAAGAAACCAATGTAGAGCGTGGTAATAAGTTCCTGAAAGTATCAAGAAAAGACAGGTGCCTTTATTTTGATAATGGTTCAAGAAGAAAGCGTTTAGGAAGTCATTTTTCTTCCACTCTTTTCTCATGCTCTTCTGTGACTCCGCAACTTGTAACTTATGACATACTTCTTTGAGTCGAACGAGCGACAGCTGAGTGACGAGTAAGGGCAGGTTTCTATGCGGAACAACGTCAATTTCCGGTCTGCTCGTTCGTCATTCTAAGAACTCAAAGAACTTGCGTAATCGAGTCTTCGATCGTACTTTTTCTAAGTTCTCCTCATTCAAAATTTATATCCTCTCAATGAACATTTTTCAGCCAACGATGTCAACGATAATGAACTCGTGACTGACCACGAGGTCGTTGTGGTACGCGGAGTTACAATCTTCTTCAAGATTTACATTTTCATCATCTATGTTAGAAGATTAATCTCTTTCAAGAGATTACGTAATTTCCCTCGCTCAATAATTCTTCCTCACCGCTATATAATTCATGCGAAGAAGTGACTCTGTTGGGTTTTTTCTCAACGCTATCGCATGACGTAATAATACTGACACGTGAAAAAGCTTCTTTGAAGTTGTAGGAGTTCAAGAAACACTCACGGTAAAGTTAACAGTTTTAATTGCACTGAGAATTCTCGTTCGAATTAGGAATGGATATCCATTTTTCTTCTCTGTTATGATTTTTTCAAGTATTTGTTATTTTCGCATTCGAGGTCTGAGATCGCCTAGGCGAGACGCGTGATTTTTTCGCACGATACTCATCCATGACATTTGTTCACACGTCATTGATATTGATAAGATACGCATGGCATTTAGTCAATAGTCCGTTCCATATTTCGAGTGCCATAACGTTTGTCTCGTGGGTGTTAAAGGAGGAGATAACATTCTTACGTGCTGTTGTAAGATTGATCTAACATTATTTATCTTTTCGACATATGTCACTCACCTGCCTATGGGCGTAGACCACGCTTCCAAGAAGTTTCCAGGTACCACCACGTCGATCCATTCGTACCATTCTCAAAATTTGGAAGAAGCGCAGTCCCCGAAGGGCGCTTGCCGCAAAGACTTGGCCGCTGCTTCTCATTCCGAGGACGACCAAGCTCGCCAGGATTGTGATTACGTCTAAAATAGAAAATTGATGCACGGTCTTTATTCATTGGGATTTGCGATAATTGCTATGTAAATAGATCTTACGAAAGACGATTCGATTTTTAATCGAGCCAACGGATATCGATTACGTCTCTTATCTTCGAGAGCATCTTTTTAATTTATCGTATTATCAATTTGATCGATATTCTAGATCGTTCGAATCAATGAAAATGGATAGGACATCGAATCGATGATTCAGCAAATATTTTATTTTCTAATCAACTTTGACGAGTGTAGTAGACTCAAATGTGATCCTAGCCGTTCTGGTGAAGCACGTTTATTTACATCAACAAATGCAAACAGGAACAAAGTCCTAGAACAATAGTAGTGGAAATAAGGGGAAAAAAGAAAGGAGATCAGAGAAGAAACGAGGAAAAAGTGTAAAGAAAAAATGAAGTTAACGTAATAAAAAGAGAATATAAAGAACCACGAAGAAAGAGAAAGCGGAAGGTACTGGGTTGAACACGAGCTATGAAGCCGGCACGTCTTAATTAGTTCGTTATCACTCGTGGTACGCTAATTGGAGAAGCACCTTGTGCTGCCTCTTCTTCTTTCACCTTTCTTCCATTTTATAACTCTCTCGAGCTTATGCAAGTACTAAATACATTTGGAAAATATTATTCTTGTCGCCGAGAATATATTTATTCGTATTAACTTTTCTACACGTGGGTTATTCGCACGAACGAGAACTCAAAGCAAGGCAAAATTCGAAACAAACAATCGAAGCACGGAGTGCACTGTGAATAATTGTATTTGACTCAATGATAGTCTTCCGATAGAATCTCGGTTCCTGGGGAGCCCAATTTTTCGATAATTCTCTAAAAAATTCATATGATACAAATAAATATATAGTGCTGTGAGTACTACTGAAGCCTGAAGGTCCTACGACAGTTCTACGGCCTAGCACAATACAGAAAGTTTAACACAGCGTGTTAAAGTATTGTCAAGTACGTCACGCATGTTTTCACGCTTTGGCACAACGCAAAGCAGCACCATCGCTTAAAAATTCGCCAATTGCTACGTTTCCTCCTTAATTTTGTATTCTCACCGTCTTCAGAATATACGTAATTACTCAATGGAGTGCAGTTACATTATTTAAATGCTCATTTCTATACTTTGTGTAAAGTATGTTACTTTTATGGAATCAAACCAATTTTTGCCAACGTTTTGAAAAGGTCAACCCATTGGACAACGTCTCGGTTATTATTAGAGTTCATTTTTAGTCTATGTTCATGTTTAGGTTAGGTCGGTTAAAGTTTGGTTTGGTTATATCAAGGCGCCGACAGACAAGGCATACCAAGCTTTGGTACGGTGAGCTGATGTGAGGTGAGGTTGAACAAGAACGGGTTAGGTTAGGTTAAGCAGTATTGTTTTCCCGAGACGAGCAGCCACGAGAACGAACCATCTCGAGTAAAATCTGGGTCATAGATAATGTCACTGGTGATGAGTGGTTCCTGTCCAATTAGCAGCCTCAACCGGAGGGATTGCAATTAAATTTTTTCATTCCTTCTTAGGTGGCAGCGCGGCTAATTAGCTCCAACTATACATTCTTGGCGATTACTCTTCAACACTGTTGACGGCCCCCATCCGCAGAAATTGCACAGCCTATCTAATAGCGACGGATCGTTGGCGGTTGGTACGTTTCTACGTCTCTGATAAATGATAGACAAACTAGTAATGAGTTAACAACTACAACTGGCTAACATCAGGAGTTTCAAGAGCTGCTTCCTGGGTTACGTTCCGAAATTTACTGCCAGTACTACGATTATCGTCTTGTCCCTGTTTATCTGCATGTAGCTAAGTGAGGCAAAATTATACTTGCAGCTCCGACAGTAAATTGCAGAATTTACCCTTAATAAGGGATTAGAAGAAGCTTACTAATCCGTAAAATATAATTTCAGTGTCTTTGTCCATGTCTAACCGTGACATTTGTACCGAAATTATTCGAATTCATTTCGAACAATTCCTCACGTTTCAATTTTCATCCACCTAGAAACTGATTAAAATAGTTGGCTTAATTAGTGTCTGAGCTGAAACTCAATATTGGGAATTTCAAGGATGGGATTGGGACATTTTAATTTTTTATAATTAATTGATTTTTCGTGAGATTACAATCAAAGAATTATTAACACGTTTAATTTTGGCATGGCCGATTCTTGAGTATGGGTCCGTATTATTTGAACCAGACATTTTTTTCTTACAAGTAATGTCTAAAGTTGTTTAATTAGCTAGATTCGATGGCTCAATAAAGACAATCGAACAGTAGATATTAGAGCATAAAGCCAACAGGATGAAGAAGAAGAAGAAATAGTAGATATAAATGTAATTAGAAAATCATTATAATATTTTTTTTTGTGTTAACGAACGAATTTCAGATCCGATACTGTAAATTATGTTCAAATGTCTGTTTCAAGTTATTCTTAAATTATCAGGTGTTAAGAATAACAGGAAAAGGTCAGGCTTGAATTGAACAGAATATTTCTAGATGTAGATAATATAACTAATCTTAATAAAAGCTCTCTTTTATAACTGATTAGATGTTTTTACAATAAACTAAGTATAATGTTAAATGAAAAAGGTTTACCAAACTAAAAAATGAATAATATTCAAACCCTGTTAAGTACAATTTAATTAAAATATCCAATGTCATAGTAAAAGTCGTCTATTCTATAAAAGTTTTGCGCTAAGCAAATTCGGCCGTCACTTATGTCAAACTGGTATAAGAGTTCTAACCTAACATTTTTTATTATGAAATACAATATCTGTATGTACTTATGTCAAACTCTAATTATTTTCTTATAAAAATTTTAAATGACGATTTCAAATGTTCTAAAGAAATCGCAAATATATATATATTCGACTTACTAATCGTACGAGCTTCTAATGTTCATAAGGAGTCAAGTATAACTACTCACTTATGGTTTTTTAAAATCCGTACAGAAATACTTAAATAGAACAAAACCTGCAAAAATAAAAGAATATTTTGTATACATATATAAATATGAATGTTTCTTATGCAGTAATTGTATTACGATGGTCTCTCAGCATGTTTTTACCTTTCAATAATATTTCTTTAATCCTCATTCGACTCTGTTACGTTGCGTAAACTCCCATTGACCTCTAACGAATTCAGAATTGATAAAAATTGGTGAGTGCCGATAGTATCCGTGGATTCCGAGTGATACATCCAATGAAAGAAAAAGTTCGATAAATTTATACGAATAGTTGATTTAACAAATAAACTATTATACTTTTAATTACTCACCCTCGGCTGTTTCAGGACCGTACCTTTACGATAGCACGGTGCTGAAAAATCGTAATAAATCGCGAAGAACGCAACTCCCGTGCATTGCGGACCGTCCATAACGTCCATACCGCGGCGGTCATGGCCCGATAGGCACTGCGGTAATTCTATCGCGTCGCGGTACTGCGCACGCGCTAAGTTCAAACACGCTTCGTTAACCCACCCTCAACCTGCGACCCGTTAGGGCCAGTGTAGCGATTAATATGGTAACTCTGCGTCAACCTTAGAATTCGCGCCCATTGCACGTCATTTTGCCGCTCCTCAGGTACATTTTAATTATGTAGTATTTGCAGGGCATTTGTTAATTCGTGTCTTATCCGCAGTTATTGTCCCATTCTCGATTCTTATGGGTTCAACAACTAAATTTGTTTTAATGACGAAATGCTGTTATCGCTTTCGCTATATAATATAGTTTAGTAAATTAAGGACAAACATATTAAACATGAACCGCGCGAAAGTTGCTTTATATGAATACGATGAATTTAGTTGTTTATAAATATTTAAAAATAGTATCGTGCTGTGCCAGAGATATAGTCAGAATTAATAGGACTAATTAATTAATGTGGAAGATAGGAAAAAGAATATAATTTGTATTATACAAATTTATATCTTGAATAGATCAATTTCTGTCTCATTATATATATCTCGAATATACGTAAAGTATATTTTACATAAATTTTGCTGTATTTTACGCGGACGTATATATCCTACACGTGCATATTCTGCAGGATATGTCTATGTCATAAGTGCGACTTGAAAAATTATCATAGCACTTTTTATCAACGTAAAGATACGCATTGAAAATTTACGCGCAAAAATATATCCGCGCGACAATATATATGCAAGGGAAAATGACCGGCATATACATACATATAAATGTAGTAAGTATATAAAATATGCAGATATATTTTTGGTAAACGATAATGCGACAAAAAATGGTATATTCAAAATATACATAATATATAATAAAAAATACATTTTTTTTACTATATTCCACCATTATGACGTTTTCATAAAGAAACTTTAACCCTATCGCAAGTCAATCAAATGGAGCTGGTTAGATTATAGCTTCATCCCTTTTTCATTGCACATTTGCATATTCTCCATAATTTTGTTCGTAACAGCTTTTACATCACAATCAATTTTGGTATTCCCAGTCTGGAACAAAATTACAACGAATAACAAACTTACTTAAACTTGGTACTTCCGATATTCGCAGGTCTTCCTTTTCTTTTCTTTTAATTTTTCTTCATCGCTGACAAGCTTTTAATTACTGCCGTTCCCTTTTGATTACCATTTTCTGTACAATACATCATATCAGCTTTCCATTTTCTGAGTTCTCATTAATTATATTTTTCCTTTCATACCTCTTTTGTCCCTTTTTCACTCAGCCTCTCTCGAAATATGAATCTTATATCATGATTTTACTTTGACACAGATACTTTGTTATCTCATTGACCTCCTTGTCAAGTCGGTATTTGACAATGATAACATAGGTAAAGGCGCGTTACGTCTTTGATCGGAATAGGGAGAATAGAATGCTCATTAACGTGAAATGTATTTGATAAATAATTTGCGTGAATATGGATGCAATGCTAGAATAATCTATAATATATAATATAATAATAATCTATAATATATAACATATAATATATAATATAATAACCTTTCATGAACTATATTTTACAAACTGATTCCTCAGTGCAATGAATAAACTGTAATATTTTAACATTTTTTTATTAACCATGGCTATAATGCACTATTTTACCAATAATCCTTTACTACAGGAAACAAAAATGTAAGAAAATTTATTGAAAATTGATAAATTTTTATATTTGTTCATGAAAACAAGTGACGCATCTTTACTCCTTGTCATTCCGCTCCAAAGTCGGTGAGCGTCCATCTCTTTAGCACTCTCACCAGACGCCAACTACACGGCGCGCATTGCGTGTCGCTCTCGCGCTCGAGCGCGATTGTGAACAATCAATCGTAGAAGCTTCAATTTTCAACTTTCTCAGCTGAAACTTTCCAAAAATCTTCCTGAGGTCTTCACGCACATGAATATATGCGCAATGCCATGTTTCGAAAAACTTCGTCGCTATGGTTTTTCGATTGAAGTTTTGAGATTGAATTGTCAGCGAATCGAGATGAGAAGTAAATAATTGGCAATAAAAAAAAACTTTTCCGATCATATAATGATACTGTCGCCATTGCTAGAGTATCTTCTGCTTGGGGAAAAAAGAATCAAAGCGATCGATCAATTATTAATGAAGCGGTCGCGAGTTGTATATAAAAAAATATTGATTTTCATAATCTCCGAAAAAACAACTTTTTAATTGTTTGTAAGGAAACTAACAATCCTAGCTATATATATTCCAATATAACAAATGTGCACCCAATCGAGCTGGACACGCTGGTATTTTTTTTATAAGGAAATTTTAACTTTGGAAATTTACGGTAAAATTTCCGCGTTCGGTACGTATGGCGCTATGGAGGGGACTGAGTCCAAGCGCTGAGCCTGTATGGAATCCGGCCGCTCAATTACTCTAGCGGTTGTCTGCCCTATCTATTATAAGTATAGTACTACCTTATTATAAACAAACTGTTTAGAAGCAAATTTCTCCTTAGCTCCGCTTGGCCAAGCTTTATACCTTCCCTCATTTAATCTCTGTGCATCAGAAACACCTAACCTTTGTGCATACCTCTCGCTATAATGGAATAAGCGATTACGTGAAATCATACGTGTTTCGCTTACATCGAGGAGAAGCGATACATACGGATACCACTTATGTCCTTCACACACAAAATAACATAACGGCGTAAGATGTAAACGTAAGAAAACCAACCAATCAGAATCTCGCACTGTCCCCTTGGGGACTTAAGTGGTATCCACAATTCCCGAGCTCGTTGTGCAATGAGAGTGGCTCAAATCTTTAAAAACCCTACACCAATAATCTAACATTCACTTATAACAAGCTATAGTCGATAAACGAGTTCGATGTTTTGTTTTGATAGATCTAAAGCCAATGGAGTCTCTAGCAAAGCACACGTGTCACTGCATAAAATGTATGTTACGAAGTATGGATACGCGTGGTTTTACACTAAATATATTTATTTCTATATTTTAGCATATATTTATATCTTATAAAAAATCAAATGTGATTTGCTAGGGGGTTGCGTTGCTTGGAAACTATCAAAAAATACATTGAACTCGTAAACCGACAATGGTACCGTGTTACGTATTTGAATGAAATGAAGCACGAAATGTAGAAGGAAAATTAAAGCCAAATTACACGCGCGTTTGCAGTAGATAGGTTATACAAGATGTAAGAATTTCGAGCATTATTATTCGGAGTAAAAAGCCAAAGGAATTTAACCAGTAGTTCGTTCCTTCCCTCAAAATGAGAAATTCAACGCTATTTGAAAAGGTAGCATTTCCATCGCAGACGAGATTATGCAATTTCGGAGCCAAGATCGACATTAAACTTTCAACGACTTTCGGGATATCCTCGAAAATTTCCCACTTCTCGTGGAAGCTTCGAGACGTGGATGTAAAGTGAAGACTAGCGTGTAGGAGAAATAGGAAAAAGAAGACGGTGAAGGAATATTGCTTCGAAAATATTCAAGTGGGTGATTTGTTGAGTACAAAATATTGAAGTATGGCGCTAAATTTCACAATTTTCGGCGCCAATCAAACCATACCAAACGGCGATTAATTCGAGTTGAGCTACTCACCGATTATACAAAATGGTCGACGTAGGAACTTTAATCGTCCAATCGCTGTCTGATACCGGGATCGACATCCTGATGACCATAATCTGAAAAAGAAGAAATAATTCTCAATTGTACGTCGAGTCTTTACAAAGGTTATAAGATCTAAGAAATATTGAGAAAGGTCATTATACAATGCGAATAGTTGGTAATGTAGGGATCATTTAAAGAATGAGTCTAATTGTAAGAATTCAAAACTCCGTAAGCACAGTCATGTGCTGCGTAATGGTGAAAACATGAATTTCGTAGAGAAGTAGTCCGCAGTAACATCAGTTTCCGTAAGACGTACCAAATTGTCCGTGTAAACACAGTTTCAAGCATTCGTTTGAGCCCTAATCGGTTTAAACCGGACCTATTGCACATGTTTTCTAGAGTTTACCTCGCGTCCTAAACCACCACGATGTAATCTATCAGCGTCCATAGTCGGTTGCATAAGCAATTAGGACTTAGACTGAATGTGTAACGCACATTTCCCGTAGAGATCACAGGCCTAGGCTCACGCAAATAAAGAACTCCCTAGCCGATTCTTATACTCACGTACAGAAATATCTAGAATTAAGACATTGCCGTATTGGCTGTGCAGTGCGCGAAGGCCTCGTCTGCTTCCACCACCAGCTAAGCAAGACCAACCAATAGTCTCATGATTACCGGAAGTCGAAAACCGCTTCGGATGATACTGGCGACTCGAAATCAATCTTTTTTGTACCGTGAGAAAATTTACATGGGGCATAGATGTTAGCTCGAAGACCAAATGGTATTTACGGTGTGTGGGTTGAAGAATCCTGAAATTTAACGATGACATGCCGCATATCCTAATTCCTTGAATGTCTGGACTGTCGGATCGTTAAGTAAGTGTCATGCGGTAGGGGGTCATACTCCGTTCGTTAACTTTTCCGTAACCCGAGAGTCGCCTGATTACTGGGTCAATTTGAAATCGATAAACGGCTCGCGTCCCACAGATCAACGTTATAGATAATCGATTCTCTTTTCCTGAAGATGATGAAAACTTCCTTCATTGCGCAATTCGTGAAACTCCGAGACTAGCAGCTACCGAGAAGAATAAGCCCGGATATACAGTCGTTGGCCGAAGGGAAATTGGCTCACTGCAGCTTTGATCAGGTATAGTAGTTGACTTCCACTACTAACAAGCGTAGCGTTCTACCCTCAAACTATTGTATGTGTCAAGATTGATGTTATCGTGCAGTCAGTGATCGTTGAGAATGTAATGTTGGGAATATAATGTTTGAATGTTGTAATTTGGAGCATCTTTCCTACCCATTACAGCTCCCTCTACCACCCCCACGTTCCCCTCTATTTTTGTCAGCTTGCTAAGGTTAAAAGTAGCCACCGATTCCGAAAAATCGGCATGAAGAGTTTTGTTGCAGCACGTTGGCAGACTGATAGAACACATGATGACGAACTGTGGTCCGAGGGGAGGATTAGCAGAAGTTAACGTCAGAATTCATTGTGGATAGAACGAAATTAGGGGTATGGGATGTTAAGTCGAGTCTACTTTTCTACTATTTCTACTATTCGCAAAGAACATTATGTGATCTAGGCACATTTCTGCTGTAACATTGACATTTTAGCATGATATTTTAGTGAACGTGAGAAGGGTAATTTTCAAAAAATGACTACGACAAAAAAATAAAAAAATATACGTACAAAATAAAAACATTTGAAACAATACAACAGTTACGATTACGTGTACTGTATTTACCGGGGATTATATGGATGTGCTATCCATATACTCACGTGCTGTGAGTATAGTAAAAATTATCCTTGTGATAAATGTGATACTGTATAAACTAATACTTTACATATACAATAACATTTACATTGCAGGAAAAGATTAAAATAAATTAATATATAATACATTTTGAGATATATTGATATATTCAATACACTATCCGAAAAAAAAGATCTCATCTGAGACAGCATGTATTGTGCAACATTCTTATATTTATAACATGGAGTAAAAAGCGAGCTATACATGTAGTGATGTACAATTTTACGTGTATAAGTAGGAATGATTGGACTGTCACTCGTGTAAAAAAATATTCGTCTATGTAGATCTACGATAGATTTACAAAGGACGTCTGTGGAAAGTCCAGCAACTGGGACGAATGCAGACTGAAATACAGACTTTGCGATTGCAACCAAAATCTATACCCAGTCTGTAGTCTACAGATCTACATAGACTTGGTATATTATAAATTTTCAGTCTGCAATCATCCCAGCTGTTGGACTTTCCACAGTCGTCCTTTGTGAATATATCGTAGATCTACATAGACGAAAATTTGTTTACACGAGGATACTCGTCACCGTAATTTATTATATACAGGGTGTCCCAGAATTACTTTTACACCCGAAAGTGGGTGATGGCTGGGGGTCCCCCGAGTACCCTCCC
>JARQTH010000052.1:46086-77062 GCA_030142595.1 Trachelus iudaicus
ATCCTTCATTCTGATTGGTGAATCTTAAATGCTTCCCATTTAAAAACTATTGCGAATTTTGGCAAACGGTTTGCGGGGGGGTACTCGGGGGAACCCCAGCCATCACCCACTTTCGGGTGTAAAAGTAATTCTGGGACACCCTGTATATGTATGACTTTAAATATTTTCCTTGATTTACAATATAGTATCATTTGCAATAGTGAGAAAAAAATATTCTACGAATCAACTGTCCGATAATGTCTGTCAGTCTACGATCATTTTAGGTGATGAAGTTTGAGGCAAAGTTTATTTCAAACAAATTTGTCCATTATGACACATCTGGTATTTCCCATTAGCAACTGCAGTCTGAACTAGCTGAAGTACGTTCGGTTCACAACGGGTTACAATGACTTGAATGGAGTGACATCGGTTTGTTCAGCATTGAAATTCTGAAGATAACTATTCCGGTCAAAATTGACCTATTTTGCCACGCTATGGAATAAAAAATTTATAGATCACTCGAAAGTTTAATGTAATATCAGCAATTGGATTTTGTTTTTCGTGTATTGATTTTGTTCATACGTTTGAAGTTATTACGATACATTTTCCATGAACAGTGTAATCCATGGTACTAAAGGTACTCAAGTTTTCGGGTTTTGCTTCGATTCCAATAAAAAATTCATTATAAGGCATATTTGTGACATGGCAAGAAGGTTTGACACAAGGTGGCTAAAGGTAATCATATTTTATGAAAATATATAAATCTGAGTGATCTACCTCAAGCAAAATTCCAAAGTGAACCACACGACGACCACCATTTCCATGTAGAAGAGTAAAACTCCAGCTTCTTTTTCGTATTCCTCTATCGTGCTGAATACCGAAAGCACCAGGCACATGAATACCATGCAAAATCTGAAACAGCCCACAAAATTCAGCGGATTAAGTTACCTGCCATTTCAATTACTTCATGGTATTTTAATATTATATAAATCAGGCATTTCTCACATTTGTTGATACATGTACATTGCAAGATGAACATTAATGGTTTATTAGATACTCGCTACAAATTACAAATGCCATATTCAGTCTCCACGTGAATTATTCTAATCGCGAGACATAGTACTGTATATCAGGTGACGAATTATAACTGCTATGCATATTTTTTTTGTAATTATCGTTAGCTGTTATTGTTTTGGAAAAAAGCTTGCGCAATGGAGCATCGTCCCGAAAGCTGGAGCCGACAGGCAATTGTCGATAACGAAGCGCCTATTAATTGCATCTAGGAAATAAATTGTCCTTTTCCATTGTTGAGTGCATAAAAAATGGTATTTTTTCAATATTAACTTCGTAAAAATCAATGCATTTTGATTGATTTAACAGCACGTAGTCGTATGTATTAGAATAGAAGCGTCTAGTACTACAATGCTATGTTTATGTTATAATAACAAGGACATTTTAACATCATGTAATATATGTATGTATACATATTGTGACGTACTTTGGGTTATATTAACCTTTGGTCAGCGTAAATTCATCTATGGCTAACGGGAAGGGTGAACATAAAAGAAAGGGAACACGGGATAGAATGCAAACGAAAGCATATAATTAAAAAAGTGCCCGTAGAGAAAAAGAAGAGAAATAGGAAATAAAATAAAAGGATCGCTATTATAAGGAAAAGCAGAACTAAAGATACGCAATAGAATAAAACTAAATAACTCAGAAATGAAAACAATAACAGAAAGGAACAGGTTGCTCAGGAGCTCGCAATGTCGCAACAGGACTTTAAATTGTTTGCTGGGAACGGGGAACGGGGAAGGATTCATGGACGGGGGGCTGTCATCGAATGTTTACTCTATACGATGAAACAGCTTGCTGGGGGGGGGGGGGGGGCGAAGAAGCAGAGTATCTCAGAGAGGAAGGTTCCGTAAGCAATGACTTCTTGGGAATTACTTCGGATTTACAATACTCAAAGAACGCGAATGGAGAGGAGAGAAGGGCACAGCGATGGGGCTGAATAGGGTGCAAAATGCTAAACTACGTCGCACGCAATATACCACTCGGCCTAGCGTTGGGGGGCAGAAGGTTGGTCCAGAACTCGAAAAAATACTGTCGCAAAAATGCCGGTTCACGTGGAACGTCTCGCTATAATCCAGAAGGAATTTATAAAAAATAAGGGCGCAAAAAGAAAAGGAGGGAAAGGGGAAGCTCAATCAAGCACTCAAGATACTCACTCGAACGTATCCGCAAGACTCAATATAATCCAAAAGATTGCACACTTTCACCCTCACTCAATTCGCAAAATTCACACTATCGTTAACGATATCCTGGCTCGAAGTGAAGAGATCTTCACGATTTCCGGTCCTCGTTTCTCTTGCCGGGCCTCCAGGCTCTCGGGGATTGGGTGGACCGCTAAACTGAGAGGGCTACGGCGCTTCGGCATTGGTCCGGAATTCGGGCATAGCAGGGCTCTGGTGTGGGCGGGCGGCCGTAGCCCAGTGGTTAGGGTAGCGGATTCCCGACCGAAAGGTTCGGAGTTCGCGCTCAGCTTCCAGCGGCATTCACCAATGGGTTTTCATATGAAAACTTAACATATGAAAACTTAAGTGAGTATTTATACGGATTTCGCCCAACACTGTTCGGATTCGGTGTATAAGCTTTGTAGGTCTTCCCGCTGAGTTGAAAGGCCTGTCTCGCAAGATACATCGCCATCTAGTGTCGAACTTCCAACCTTGATTATTAGGACCAGTTACTGGCACATGTCCCCCATTGGGGATACAGCCATAAGGAAAGAAAGGAAGGAAGGGCTCTGGTGCCTTTGTTCGCTACGGTCCTGGCGGGCCTCTCAGGGCCTCGCTGCTGGGTGGTAGGGTGGTGTCTTCACCGGTGTGCTGTTTTGTTGTTGCGCGCCAGGTAACATGGCGGCTTCGATGGCATATCAAATCTCCAACCGGGCACTTCCGCGGAGTTGCAGGGAAGGGCTCAACCGCTGTCACACGGGCCTCGTGACTACCCGTGTGATGGGACTGCACCGGGAGCTGCACATACGTGGTCAGGGTGGCTAGCTGGTTTCAAATTTCCCACGTGATAGTCGCCATCAGCTGTTCCCTGCATTCCTTTGCCTAGGCAACGTAGCCGCTCTCTCGATCCTTCTCCGTTGTTGGCTGTTGGGCCTCGTAGATGATTCTCTATGTCTTCGAGCCTGTGCCCTAGGGAAATGGCGAGGGGAGGCTGAAGGGAAAGGGCCTTATCCTAAATACAATGATCCTAAAACGCTAAATATAAACAATAAACGATACAATATACAGTAATCAACGCTTGAAGCACTGCTGGATCGAGGGGTGGAAATTGGAGAACCCCCTCCCCCTACTCCCCAAGAGTTAACAGTAGGTTAATACACTGAATATTATTTCAAAGAACATCATATTCAGATTTTATGTAAAAATTAATTCGCCCCCCCCCCCCCCCGGGCAATGAATTATTTTTGGATCCGCCCTCCTTGAAACGAGTGGAACTCTCGAGCCAGGAGGCGGGGAGGAGTCTGCAGTAACATTTTTGTTACAATATATACAATAGACTGCTATAACTTTACTCCAAGATATATGCAATATTATCATTCCACCCTATTGATTATTACACATTAAATGATTAGATGCGTATCAATACTATATATGTAAGTTATTTACTTTGGAAACAAGTGGCTCTGATTAACGTTATTGTCCTTCTATCAACATACATTATTCTTTACACATCGTGTATACAGGGTGAATGTTGAATATAAAAACTCATAAATAATTTTGCATTAATATATCACAAGGTGAAAACTGGAATTCAAACTCTTAAGTGGAATAGATTATGTATACAGTACGATTCTTACTACAGAACGTCAGAAAAGTTTTCATTTACGCGGACCATGTAGCTTAAAATATGTATATTCAGCATATAACGAGAACAGCTTTTCATTTCGCGGCACGTCATAGAGATGTGCATACAAGTATATATGTTTATGTATAATATTGTACACTTTGCGGTGGTATTAGAAAAAAGAAAAATCCATTTTTTGAACGTATCACAATAATGTAACGTAGAACTATAAGTACGCAGAAAATAGCATGAAATTGTTATAATGTAAAAAAACTTTTTGTATAAACTACAAATTTCATACTGTTTTCATAGAAACGTGACAATTTCAAGTACTAATTTACAATTTGAATCGTATCGATTGCGTAAGGATAAAATAAAATGTTATATGCAATTTTGAGTAGAGTGCAAGAATTGTAATTTGAAATCGATTTTGAGTAAGTTAGTCAAACGTTTCGTGCATAATTGTAAATTGTTATATTTATGCTTCATATAATTTTTTGTTTGATGACAATTTTCTAATTTTCTCCACGATATGCACACTGCATGCACTACCCGGTATGGGTCTAATAAGAAAAACAGCATAATATGTGTATTCAGATTTCTGAACAGTGGCTCATTTTCAGATTTTCTAGTTCATCACGAGCATTCAACCAAGTAATGGCAGGGTTGTCCAAGTATTAGGTACACGATTAATCAAAAGAGTCTGCTCTGTTTTGTACCAGCTTCATCTTTGTACGGGTACATATATGTATACACATGGTGTATATACCTATATGATAACTGACTCCACTGACAAATGAGTGTACGCTATAGTGAGTCGTTGTACAGGTTGTAATAAGATAGTTCTTCTGCTGGCATAGATGAAACTACAAAATGCAGAAAATGTGGAAGAGAAATTGTCACGTGAATTCTTTCTGTTATTACGAACCACAATGCAAAAAAAATAAATAGGAGCTCCAGAGCTATTGTAAGAAACTACATGTTTTTGCAATGGTTAGTAGCAAATGCCGCCAGATTCTGTCACTCCTCATTACAAAAGTTTAGTCGTCTGTTGAACCTCGCAAGAACAACTCGTTAGGCTAATCACTAAAGCGAAAGTACAACTAAACGACAGGTATGATTTAATCCCTGATATACAATTATTTTTAAAACCAACGCCTTTGGGTTTCTGTTTAAATTTCTATGTATGTATAGGCAGCTATTTAATATTCCAATTCATATCGACATCCCGAAGAATACCTAGCGACTTTGCAATTAAACTGGACACCTTAAGGGAAAAACTGGTTTCGAGGAGCGTCCGATCATTGTATGGGCCTCTGGCAGATCTCATTGTAAATGGTGTAGAGCACATAACGCATATGTGGCGAATGATTATTATTGGTAATTTATGGGTCATGTGAAAAATTATGGGTTATGAGTGCATAGCTTGAGAAATGTAATAACAAAGGATAGACATAATTGAGTTATGATAACACATAGTGAGGTTTTTTTTTAATTATTATTTTGTCAGCAATCATTGTGAACAATTGACAATATTCTTTATGGGTAACAAGTGAATAAATAAATAAAATATATTGCACATTTCTCTCTTTATAAGATTAACTAGGCAAGAGAAAGACTAAGATATACTGAAAAGTCTTTTATCGAACGCAATGACAAGATAAATATAATATGCACAAGAATAAGAAATATATATTATTTTCAATTTTCAATATATTAATATATTCCAAAAAATCTCTGTTTTCAGTTATGACTTTTTTATTGTTTATTGAACCTATATTTAAGAGAGTACAGGATTTTGTTATGTAATTTAAGCTCTCGTTATTGCCTTATATATAATATAATACATATTATGTAGAATTTTCATGATGACCAATTTTATTAATAGCTTTTCAACAGCGCAGAAATGGAATCACATATCAATAGACTTTTTACTATTCGAGGTAAAATTTCAAAAGCGAAAAGTTCTCCAATCAAATTGGATCGGGTTGTCTCGGTTCGTTAGTCGCCATGTTTTTTTTTGACATTCGAACCTTAATTGGGACCGGATGCAGAAAAGCTTAATCGTTAGTTTGGCCGTATTTTGTAGAACAGACTTCAAGTCTATACCTATATATACATATATGACTTATGACTGATTGGTTTTCCTGACTATGAGTTCATGCCTATATATTGTACTAAACGCGATAACCGAAACAAAATACATTCAGTTACCTAAACGATTACTTTTCACTATCATACGTCAGTTTATGGCTTTAGGCTTTGTTAGACCCCCATAATTGATTTAATCAGTTTTTATCTTACGTAATAGATAGCACCCGGCCTATTGACATTTTTCTATCTTCTTGTAATTTAATTGTACGTGCTTCTATGTAACTTTAAATCTTTATTGCTTCTAAATTTTTCCTCAACTATCATATTCCTGTGCGCTTACTTTTTAATTTTTAAGAAATTATGATCGTATGACACAACTAAAAATTGTCTTGAGAAAAATTGTTTTTATCATACAATTGGAGCTTTGGTTATTGCCTGTTTTTTTTAATCAATTCTATAAACAATGTCATACGTTCCATAAATATCGTTCCTGCGAAGTGGTGTAGTACATTTTTTTTTTAATTGTCAGTGCGTTAATATTGATTCTATTAACTTTCTAAAAACCTATTAAAATACAAATAAAGGTGACTGAAAACATATAACACAATATGATTGTCAATACGTAGAATATTGATTCCTAATATAAAATCAATGGTAATACTGAGTATCTATCTACTTTTGCATTATACCCATTTATACAGGATTTGTAATTCATCGTAAAGAATGTAACTGCGTAAAATATAACAAAAGGTACTGAATGTATTGGTTGTTGAAAAAGGAATCCCTGTGTCTGCCGAAGTGGAATGCTTCATTCTTTTTTTAGGATCATTGTATTCGTGTTTGCGCCCACGTTGGTTAATACGGTTTTGTAGTGAACGAGACCTGGGACATTTAACATCAGAATGATGATTAAAAGAAGGTTCCTCACGACTTTGGCCCACGCTAAAGCACATCAACTGAATCGTCAAAATTTTCAAAAATGAGCATTTTTACTGTGATAGTGCTAATAAAAGAAAACTGAGCTTTTGTAGAATTTATATTTGTTGGGATATAATTCGTATATCTATTATCCAACTCTATCATTTTAGGCACGTAACGTCAAGATCTTATACACGCGTACGGTCTGGTTTGCTATTCAATGAAACAATAAATGACATTTTATTTTACTTGTACAGAAATATTTAATTTTATGTAATTTTCCCGGGAGTATGTGACACTCGAAACTGCTTGATTTTATAATTTTTCGAATAAAACTCATATTCAAAAAAAAAAAGAGACTATCCCTTGAGTAATCAATCATTCCCCTCTGTTTTGTCATTTTTCTAGTGGTTTAAAATAGACACAAAAAGCATTTAGAAGTTTCTGTCGAAAATATGTAGCTCTTAGTAATTTTCACAAAATTTTCTCTCTGGAAATAGTGTTTCAGTATCTAAATTTGTATCTATTGTTTTAAGGTAGTTCGATGATCTTCAAGGATTATTTTGAAAGTGCCCTAACCCTTCATGTGGAAATGCACCTAAATATTAATTCGTTCGTTATAGTCAGTGCCATATTGCAGCAGTTAATTTTTAAAATACAGAATATTTCGAATCACGAGGATCGATTGCAACAAGTTCAGCCTTGATATTAGAGATAGATATTTTATCGATCATTCGAATTTCACGTAACCTCAGGCACTTCTCTTGGTCTAGCATGATGCACGATATTACGACTAGGCTGACGGTAAAGGTCAATTCTCATCAAAACACAAGATATGTAGTCTCAAAGTTGCTATAACAATCATTATACAATTTTTCATTTCATTAACGAGGATCCACGTATGCGGGAAATTGTTATACAAAATGAAAGAGTCAAATTATACGATACAAACGTAATTATCAAACATAATCTAAAATAGATGCCATAAAAATATCTAGAGAGAAGATGTCTGAAACGTTATAGGGAATAAAACTTCATTCGTTCAATCTCAGACATCTTTTCCCTAGATAAATCTTGTACTCGGAAATATTTACATTTTTTCATCATTGTAGTCCGCATATATACTATAAATACTATAATACATCGGAGTACAAGTTTACGTGGAACTTTTAATAAAGGAGAAACTTCAAGATTATCACGATTTGTCAGTAAAATCAGTAACTATTCAAAAAGTTCTTCCGTCAGCAGGTTGTCCGCTATAACTTTTGAATATCGCTACGATAAAATAGTCAAGTCAAGAACGAAATAGATAAGGAAAAAGAAAAGGGCCTAACAGGGCGTATATACTGGAGTATAGTGCGAGAGGGACTAAGGAAGAGAGATGAAGGCGAGTCGCAGGGGTGGAGTATACGAGGGATGGTTAGCGTAGATGAGCAGGTGAAATAGGAGGAGGCTGGTAGGTAGATTAAGGTCAGTCCGCATTGAGAGACCGGATTATGCTTGTCAACGAGCTCGTCGTCTGCTGAAATGAAAATAGAGGAGACAAATAGTCCATTCTCGTTCTTCCGTTTTATTTAACTAGTCGTGCGTCTCCTCACGCTTGGCAGCACGATTTTATTTTATCGATTTCTTTACCTCCATCCTCGTTCAGGTGAATAGGCGACTACGTGAATATGGTTGGACATTTAAGAAACACCGCAGGAAAGTAATCACGTTCAATCATAAAAATTTATTTAATTATTTAACGTAATTTATAGAAACAATAAGACATTTTATAGCTTGTCTTTTAGATTTTTATAGTGTAAGACACAAACAAATTAATTAATTATTATTATGACGTAGATTCCTTTTTTTGTGTAATATACGTACACGCATAGATACTATTAGGCAACAGCGACTGAAGTCATAGTTTCATGTTACATTCAGGACTTATCACCGCGCAGCTGTGAATGAATTTCACTTTTGAAATTGGTAGACGACAAACGTATAGATATAATATACTCTTATTACACCAGGGAACATAGTTCTGTTATTAAAATAACTTATCATCATTCTGAAAACAAATGAAATAACTTGTGCTCAACTTTTGGAGAACATTTTTGGATATAATTTTGAAATGAATCTATAATACCATATCAATGCACCGTGTATCAAAATATGTTTATACAAGTTCAATAGGCTAGTATAGCCCTAGTAATATAGCTGCGATCGTTTTGTACATAACTCTAATTGATATTGCCAATATCTTTCAGGCACTTATTATTGATACAATTGTACCTGATAGAGAATTATCCATTGTCTTTTTTCGATCAATTCGAAGGAATAAACGTAACGAGTGCTACTATCATTTCTAAGTAAGGGATGCACTGTTAACGCAATTGATTAAAAACAAAATCGATACACCCTTTCAGATAAATCATAATAATACATATAAAAAAGAAACACGCAATAAGGTTTACTAGCATTGCCGAACATCGTAGTACGTACAATTTTTGAGAATCCTCAAATTTTCATTTAACCAATGAAGCCGACTGTGGTACAGAAGAATTAAAAACCAAGTGACCTTCGCGTGCCTTTTCTAATTCACTAAAAGCAACGGGGTGGAGTAAGGTTAGACTAGAAGCAAAGTGATACGGATACTAAATGAACAAATGAAATACAATGGAATGGTAGTCAAAGGTGAAGGAGGAGTAAAGATAGTTTCTAATCGATTCACCAAGAAAGATGCTTTCTAAGCGAAAAACGAAACGGATGGGCGTCTTGTTTGCAGATCTAATGTATTTACTCTAGTGATAGGGAGATGATGCATTTATCATTCAACATATTCGTTTCATGAAACAGCACTATTCTGACAACCAGACGAAATTTTCCGTCAGTACTCCGTTGGGGATGATTTTTTTGTACAAAGTCCAAGCTGTACATTAATTGTACGAGATTATCATTTTGTTTGTACAATAATAATGAATATATGACCTCGAGAGAATTTGAAATTGAACGAAACTGATGAAAACGATGATCTGTAATTTTAAAGTACTTGAAATGATTGGAATTTGAATCACAAGGATTCAAGTGCCAATCTTGCCAGACCTGAATAAGAGTACGAAAGAGAGTTTTACATATGGTAGAATGTCAGGTGTATTATACTCACACGATCATATGGTAGGTGACGGCGTAGGCGCCGCGAGGCCGCTCGAGGAAGTTGTAGACGCGGGCCTGGAGTCGACGGTAGCGGGCATCGCGACGCGTCGCCCGATAGTTCATCGGACGCCCCAACAGTGACATCCGCGGCGCTGCCAGGCGCCCTCCTGCGCCGCCACTCCTGTCAACACAAGAACCACCACGTGAACCCCATTAGATCCGAAAGAACATCGTTAAAAGACAACGTCGACTCATCCACGACAATATGGCATCTTTTCAGGAGGCAAAAGATGGATACATCTAGCTTAACAGAAGAAATAACAAAAGTTTCTAGAAATGTTGCTGCTGGCAATGATATGTAGTTACGATTTATAATGCAGCCTTGGTAAACTTTACACAAACGTATATTTTACAGGGTAATGATGTCGAGGGGCCATCACAACATAACATTCGATGTATAAGAGTCCCCCGGCCATCAAATTTAACCTAAGAATCGACCGTTATGATTGACTATTATTATTCATCATTTTTATTTATCAGCAGGAAATCTGTAACGTCCGATAAAAGGCGTAAATTATTGATGTTAAATTTAGTATAAATAATTGAAATGTTTAATTTGCGCTCGCACGAGATACTCTTTCATTTATTGTTAGAAGATTGTCATATATATTTTAGATATAATTATAGAACGTAAATTGAAGTTATCAGTGATATAAATTATAGATATATTATATTGCCTCAATTTACGTTTAGAATGTTAATAAATAAACACGTGCAAACGGAAATATGAAAATTTGGCAGAAAGCCATATTGTCATTGGTCGATTTAAGTCCAACTGAGAAAACTGTTTCCCGATAAGTTCAGTAAAAATTTGAAGTCAAATAGTTAATACGATGACGTATATGAAAATTGTGTTACTCTTGCATATAAATAGATCCATATGGATATTAATACATCGTTTATATTCCTATGCTTGAAATATTTTATGGATGCAGTCATATACGTTGGCACGTAAAAAGCAATACAAGAGTCAAAACAACTTGTCATCCGATAGTTACATTCGCGTAAACAACGTAAAAGGCGCGATCGTTACGCGAAAATAGAAATTGCCGGAAACATAGAATACAAATAGGAATGCTCATTTCCGAAAACCAGCATAAAGTCTTCTATACGAATTATTGTCAAGGACATGCAAAAATCGAACTCGTACGATGAAAGGAAACAAAAATGAGTGTTAGGTTGAATTGGGTTGGATTAGGTGAGAATGGTAAAGGAAATCCAGACAGTTGAGAACGTGAATTTCTGTGTTATACTAGAAGCCAGGAAAACCGGTCATATTTTATACGAAAATGCTATCACGGAAATTCGACAGTCTCTTCGTAGACTCACTATCCAAACATTCATAGTAGCGGCTTCCTTTCTATATCCTGTCTCTCGTAATTCTAGGCGGCAATGTAATCTCACTTCAGTGAATGTACCATCTAGCTTCCGAGTTACCGACGACCAAATATCAACCATCTATTCCAGCATCCAACGTTCAACCTTGGTGCTCACCAATAACGCTTTGTCGAAATTATTCGATTATTCCCTGGCTCCGTCACATGGAAAAATTTTAGTATGATTCTTTCGTTCTAAAAGTTCCGCCATTTTTATTTGACTTAACGATCTTTATCGATAGAATTCCTTAGTCATTATTAATATTTTTCTTAGGACCATTTCTTTCTTTCGAAATATAGACATTTTTAGCACGGTAAGGCAACGATCATATTTTTTTTACGCGCAAAAAGTTTTGCAATTGATAGGTACGTTAATTTCTTATCAATATATTGACAAAAGAATTGTGTAATTTTTTTCGAAAGTGATTTCCACTTTTCAACGACTTATTACATACAATGTCCTATTTGATCACTTCATGATACCTCTATATGTATATGTATATCATAATATGTATATTATGCGTATCGTGTATAATGGCGGTTGAAACCCAAGGGATTCCACTTAACGCCATCAGGATTACACGGCAACGGTATTAGTAAATGCCCCATGTGATTGATGAAAGATAACACTATCCTCTATACATGATTAATAAATCCAGAACTAACAAATGAATTACGAAAATATTATAGAAACTGATACAACTCGATTGGTACTTATAGACACACTATACTACATCGTAGTAATAGCATAAACTAATTAATAAAAATATCAGGGCCAGCACAATCATTTGTATCAGAATCCCAATAACCATGCAGTCGCTAATTATATTAAAAGAAGATATTTAAAAAATGCACTATCTTGAAACCAGAAGCACTGGGCATTTGGCAGATATTATTGCTGTTTCGTCTGATGCCAAAAGTTGACTTGTACCTTAAAATAAAATATTGATGGTCATTCAAGATAGGACGAATAACTTCAATAAAGACTGTCCAAGAAAGAAATTGTTCATCATCAAGCATCAAAGAGCCTGCTATTCCGTAGGATCTCCCTAATGAATATTCCCTGAGGAACAGCACTTGCAATCGAATGATAGATTTCGTGACGTATGCGGTTGCAGATGCATTGCAGATTGCTAACAGGTGTTGCCTTAAATGCATAGAAGAAGAGTAAGTGTAGGGTAGGTCTATCGATTAACCTGAATACATGGTATCCTCAAAATTTATTGCCGTCACTTCAGAAATAATCACTGCCTAAGGAACAGGTAGATGTGGAATAGTCGCTTGACGTTCGTTGGAAACTAATTGTTTCCTTTGGAAGCTCTAGAATTTATACATGTATTATACAGGTACAGCTAGTATGCGGAATTTATTCGTAACCAGTGGAAAGATGCGCTGACTCGTTGGGGGACCCTGGGATTACTCAGAGACGCCCTTGTATCTTACTCACTGTCAACTCCTCCTACTGGCTATTACTGTTTTACTCTCGCTCTCCGCACTCTATTATTAGCCGATCGCTCAACACTAAACTATCTTCTGGACGGACTGTCACTTGTCACTCCGTGACCTCAACGCATTGCGCTTCTGCAGTACTATTATTGTACATGAGGTTAGTACACTCTTTATTAGTTATGCACTAAGTGCATCGTAAAGAAAAAATGACATAGATGCCATATGTTGATTATATTTATCCTTTTAAAGATAAAGTCTTTACGAAAAAGGAACAAGCACAAAAATTGTATCTTTTATTAAAATTTTATGTTTCAAGTCATTCACTGAAATATATTGAAATCGGTATTGTTGATGACCTGGTGCTCTGAAATATCATCGTTTATTCAAAAAATACTCCGTGCCCTATTATATCTTTGTAAATCAAAATATTATTAGCGATTAGACCACTGTTGTACACCAGATAATCCAATTCACTATACCCATGTAGAATTTTTTTAGAATTCCCAAAGACCAGACGAATCAATATCAGGATTTACAACAGATTTTGTAAATGTGAAAATTTGACACTGTGGGTGACCAAAAACACAGTGACAAGATGTAGGTGAAAAGGTATGACTCTATATCGTAGAGAATTCAGATGAGAATGGATTCAGTATGCGGACGAATGTGGCTAAGAGGAATATAGTTCTGATCCTGATGTGACTGGGTCGTGATGTCTCTTATAAAAATGTTATATAGGTAAAATATAGAAAAAAAATATTTTTTATCATATATTATGTATATCTTGAATATACAGTACCTTACTGCATATATAATATTCCATATATGTATATGTAGAGTATATTTTGCACGTACCTGAAATATACTTGTAAAATGAAGAGGGAATAAATAATCCTAGATAAGTCGTACATGTATTATCCTAGTTGCAATATTCTACACGTACGTATTGCGCATATTTTGTCGTCGAATATTTTAATGTTGATTATTTGGACACGACATCATCAAAGTGCTATGATTTCTTAAGGTCGCACTTACGATGTACACGTGTCCTAAAGGATATGTACATATTTAATTAGTTTAATCATATATGTAGCATTTTTATTTAAAAAAAACACCGACGAAGAATTTGTTGACGCGGAAGAAAAAATGCTTTACTTACTAAGAACGTTCGGACCTAAAGCAAAGACAATAACTAATAAAAGTGTACTACGAGACATCTTGGACTTAATCTACAACAATCACAACCCCTACAAGCTATATATTTTCTCATAGCCGACAAAGCAAATCTATGAAGGCCGTATCGGCAAGCAAGGGGTGAAATCATGCTTGGCAGACTCCGCTATTTTTGGATCCCGTAATATTTGTCGATCAAATATTTACCAGCATAGTGTGGACGTTCTGGCTACTTTTCTGATTTCTCTGGCTCTTCCTTGTTTTTATACTGGCGCGCTTCCCCCACCTATCGTCCCACCTACGACCCACCTTTCACTTCTTTCACACGTACTTCGCATGATTCGAACGTTTATTTATCCCGGTATCATTTGCATGACTCTTCAATTTCTTCATTTATTAGCCACTGCTCGTTAGATACATACTGCAAGCATTGTAAATTAAAAGTGTAACTTTCGATTTATTTATTCACATTTTTATTGTTCATTACTTTAATTGATCCCGGTATTCAATCTGCATAAGAAAAAATTGCTTCAAAAATGTGGTCAATCAGAACCAACGAGTACAGTTTTTTAGGTAAAGAAAATTACATTGCGTAGTCATTAAGTTGAATATTTATTGTAAAAATCACGCTTATCTAAATAAACATTCGAGTTACGTTAATACGTTATTTACTAGGGTTGACTGCGATTTTAGACATTAAAAGAATGTTTAATTTGATTCAATTGTTTATTTACCTAAGGAGTACTTTTGAATAGTTCCTTATGCATCCAATGGCATGGCTTGATATTTCTTTGCATTTGCATTTGGAATCAACAACTTTAACTTGGAGTACCTGGACATTGAAAATTTTTTATGGTCATTATAAATTAAGAATAATGACAACGATGAAGCATACAGAAAGACAGTGAAAATAATGACAGGTGAACACCTGGACATAGAAAAATGTATTATGAGTAATTAGACAAAAAAATATAAATTGGAGTATCTCCAAGTAGTTATATATGTCCCACACACAGACAAGGTCATGCATACATGATTTGTTTGTAACAATGAGTGCATTTGATAACAGATTATGCAGAAAAATTTATTGCTGATAATGTCTACATGAAAAACACAGTAAAAAGGGACTAAAAGAATCTTCGAGTGTATATGTTATCTATTGATTAATACCGTACAACGATAGTTATATAAATTTAAAATAAACGATGATGTATTTCAGTCAGAAATCAAAAGAAGCATGAAAAACATTTTTACTGAAATTAGAGTAACTTTCTGAAATAATTATATGTAAAAAAATCTAATCAAGCCATTAATTATAACCTGGCAAAAATATTCCGCTTGATTAAATCGCTGATAAGGTAGTCATCAAAACTTCGTAGCACGAGGCACTGATAAAACTCGACGTCAATTCGTTAAAACTGGTCAAAACACTTGGTTGCTTGGCGCATAGCGGACGGAGTCGCGTGTCCAAGCTAAATCAATCGACTTGAACTGTCTCGTTTACGATGCCGTAGTACCCATTTAGTAAGGACAAAATTAGCGTCCCGAAAGTTTTCGGGAAACGGGAACGCTCACTGTTCCTCGTAATTAGAAACGACAGAAAGAAGTAGATGGACGAGAAAGAGAGAAATATTCAAAGAGAAAAATAATTCAACTTTGAGATGGACCAGGCACGAGTATTTTCTGTTAATTTCTTTAAATGCTTGTTTCACTATTTTCAGTAAAAATGTTTTTCGTGCTTCTTTTGATTGCATTAAAAATTGTAAAATTCGTCAAAACGCACTACGTAATTATCCGTTTTCGAAATTTATAAACAGGTGTTCAGTATCGACACCCAATAGAAATACTCGAAAAATCATCGCTAAAAACAAAACAGTTTCTGTCGATGACGAAAACTTTTAATACCATTGAAAAGAAAGTATCGAACCATTTTCAAAATACATTGATAGGAACGCTGAGAGATGATACGTAAAATCTAGAAATTCTTATCTCTCGAAAGTACAAGCAGGCACACCCAAGCTGATATAGCGTTTGACAAGTGCGAATATCATTACTGGATTTCTGTAGGATCAAAAAAAAACACTCCGAATACTTCCAGTCGTCATTTTTCTGATGATTCACAAGAGATTCTTTGTTGTACAGAAAAATTCTTTCCCAACGCGAAAATAAGGGTAAGCCTTAAGATAATGTTTTACTGTAAAACTCACTTATATAAAAAATATGTTGTTAATTGATAACAACAATGGATTTCTCAACACAAAAAAGTCATCCATAAACTCTAATAACATTTTTTTTTAACAAGGAGCCTACAGCACACATAATCCACAATGCAGTAATACGAATAAACTGGAGCGAGATAATAAAAAAATTAATAAATTAACGAATTTTAACGTAGGTGCTCATTCGAGCGAGCAAAGTGTTCGAAGGCAACTGTAGGAAATTGGAGCTTATCGTGAGAAACGAAAGGCGCATCTTCATCGATCATCACGATCGATGAAGGAAGAACGTTTTATCTAGCACTGGCTCGCAATTCGTCACACAAAGGATTAAGGTTTCGATCGATCTTTGCCATCCGATTACTTTCTTTTACGATATCAAATAGTATATACATGCATATATATATATATATATATATATGTAACGCACATGCTTACAAACTGAAAAATGAGGAATACTTCACTCTCTCTATTCTAAATGTAACTTTGCTGCTTGGTTTTCCTTCTGAGTCAGCAATATTGTCCACATGCTAAATATTGGCACTTTCTTGGCTTGGATTTCATACATTTCTTATAATCGACTATTCATTGATTGACTCGAGATTGGAAATTGGATTGGATATCTGCATACAGTCCTTTCTCCCGACAGATTCTTGATTCGGGACTCGGTGCTCGGAGTATTGTCGACTAAGAAAGGACCACCCCACTTCCTCGCGTGATTACAAGACGCGTGCGCATACGTACGCAAGAATGCGTGTTCCCCTACATTCGCGTTTTCCCGTTGATAAGAGTGGGGGACGACATTCTGTTGAAATGAAGGGGAAGTAAACATTAGGGAGGGGGGACTGTACTTCCTTTTCAATAAATATGTCTTTTGGATTGTCAATCTAGAAGAATCTTCTGAATCAATACTTCATTTAGGAATCGATACTGCATGTATCCAGTACTTGGGGAATTATTAAAACTAATTATATTTTATGCAAGTATATGAATATTTGGAACGTCGTGAACATGGGACGAGAAAATAGTCATATACACGTTGATACGTTTATAATAATGATATAATATAATTATAATAAATAACATGACAAAGAAATATAATTAAAATCGAAATCTCAGTCGAAAGTTTCTAATTGAATAAAAAAAAATTCGCAAATGAAAGAGCATCGGACTTTTTGAAAGTGTGAATTTCAATTTATGCATAAGACACGGGCGCATAAGACTTCGTGCGGTTCTTGCGGCTATGCATAATAAAATGTTAATGAATTCTATTTATGCCGTAGCGCGCCGCAAACATTACTTAAATATAGCACAATTGGCATCGTGCCGAGAACCACAATTTAATCGCAATTAAAGCACAATTTCCAATTTACTCTTATGATCGATGATTTACTCCCACGAGAAAGGGACGTGCCTACTTTGAAATTTTATTTTTCGACACCTATGGTATATTAAAACCACTTAACTACCTCTAACGTACCTCAAGCTAACCTAACCTTATTCACTAACCCAACCTAACTGACGTACTTACTAGCCAACCAGTTATCTTGTCTAATCTGATTTAACCTAACCAATGTATAATCTGACTAACACACTACCATCATTAATCTGATCTAACACGACCCAAATACTTGTAATGCCTGACTGATGTTTCAAATATACACCCCCGAGTATCTAGGTAATATTTTATTAATATTTTATTATATTATAATTGATACATGCTGGATGGCCATATTCCAATTATTGTACGAACATTTATTTTCATACATTAATCTGGTATTGCTTCATTTTTTCGAAAGTCCATTGAATAGTACATCTTAAGCATTAGAAAATTTCCCTCAATCATACCAAAGGCGTTCGATTAGAAAATGACACATCAATATTCCAATTTTGCATTCTTCAATTAAAAGTTTTTAAGATATAACATGTACGTGCTTTCAGTTGACGACTAACCTAACCTATGACCGAACTTATAATCCGACTTGTAAAATCAAAAATATTTTCATCATCCAAATATACATACCTTATGTAAAAGTTTATCCAAGTTCAGTCCATGATTGTAAATTCTAATTGTGTATAATTTAACGTAATGTAAACTGATTCCACCGCATCCACTAGACAAGATTTGAGACCTTCAGTTAGTGTTGTTTTTTATATGTATTTCTACGAAAAACTATTAGCCACGTAAACGGAATGTGTCCCTTGACGTAGCTTAACGAGCAGAGCGGCTTGGTTCGAATACGTTAAGACAAGTGGCTCCACGTGGAATGTAGAACATAAAATGACTTTTGAATAAAAAATTACGAAGCATAGACTACGTCATACTAAATGAGTAATGACATATCCGATGCACCTTTGAATCTTCGAAATTGAAGTGCCTATTTTACTGTTCCATGAAATTATAGTCCATTTCGGTTTTATATGTAGTTTTTGTAGTATACATCAGTCACTTCAAAAATAAAGTGCGATATGCGTATATTGATAGTTACCGTTTTATACATGAAATTGTGAAATTTATATTTTCCACGTTCTATTACGGTACGTTGATTTAGTGTAGGTTGAAGATTTTGTAATGTTCAAGGATGTGAAAATGTAGCCGTTATTAGATGTTCGAGGTGCAAACAATCCTTGTGTTTTAGGCATTTCTTCGAAGATCATCATTACTGTACCACGTACAATGTATAATAAAGTCTGATAATACTTGCTGGATTTATAAATCTATTTGCTATAAGTTACAATAATTCCTTGGTAATTCACATTTTCCTAATGTAACGCGTACTTCTGATAATGAAAATTTATGTAATATAAGTTCCTTTATTCTACGGAAACATACCCAAAGTGAACTGCACTTATGGTAGTTTTGTATAATGAAAAATAATGTTGGGGTGGTTCTCCCCCATAAAAACTTTTTGACAAATTTGAAAAAATCACATTTTCGCAAAAATGCAAAAAACATGTAAATTTATTTATTTATTTATTTACTTTATTTAATTTTCGTGAGCAGTATATATTTTTTCACATTTTTTGGCTCGAATTTACTCCTGCTTGGCAATTTTTTATATAATGTAAAACAATTTTGGGGTACTTTACCCCCCTAAAGTTATTCGACAAATTGGAGAAAATCTCATTGTTCATCTCTCATTGTAAGGAAACTTTTCCAATTGGTTTTATCGTAAAAGATACCGTTTTTACATGTGAAATAATTAAATACATGTTTAGTACCCCAATTTTCGGGGATGGTTTTCACCCCCAAAAACTCAGTTTGGGCCGATAAGAAAAAACACTTGTCGCTTAGTTCTTCGAGTACTACAATTTAAAGAGTCATTAGATATTTTAAGCATTCAAAATGTTACATACGCAATGGTTAAACGAATTACAGACGTTAAAAGCTTTTAAAGTCAAAAGTAGTAAAAGAGAGCAGCAGAAATGTGAATTTTAATTACGAAAAATAATTACTACATTCCAATTAACGATATTACAAATTATAAGAGCTTACAGCTTTACGATTTGTTTTATTATTTTATCGGAAGATGATTTAATTGGAATAATAAAAAGACGATAAATCGATATATAACCCTAATGAGACGTAAAATAAGGAAAGATTGCAATTATTGCATCAGTACAAACCAAAAATTAATTCCTTTGGATTTAATCTTCAATCTATTCATTTCAATCGTAAAGTGGTGCAATACTGATCGTGTATTTATTAGTCCTTATTCGGTACTGATGGGTCATTTGCATCCGTAAAATTTCTAACAGTATCGATTCGTTGAAAACTAACAGTCATAGAATCATCGCTCCCCTACCTAAGAGACAATTTAATAAATGTATTATTCAAGTCTTTATTTAGAAGGATCGGCAAAGATATTAGTTTTTGCATATTTTTAATCTTACAACGGTACACTTCCGCATCCGATCATTTAAGGTACATTGGGTGTTGGATGTGCGACACCCAGTCTACCGTTCTAGAGTAAAAATACTTTAACAATTCAAAAAACGACTCCGATGTAATTGACCCATCTGTACGGTTTAAGGTTATAAAAAAAATAACAGTAAAGAGTTAAGATTTCTATATAGTAATATGTGCCATAGTTAGCGTAATTGTGTAATATAATATCAGAACCGAAATATAGAGTGTTTCAAAATTCATGACCCCATTTGTTTTACGGATATTGTAAATGAGCTGGTGATCTTTGCAACAAACTATAATTATAAGTAATTTGTTCAAGCACTACATATTCATAAATGCAAAGTAAAGATATAATTTTTTTTTTACTTATAAGCAAAAAAATTAATTTTAGTGGGACAAGTAAGAAGATCAAAGAGTTAAACATTTTGAAATTTGAAAAACGAAGAATTAAGCAGTATTCATAAATGACTGTTAAAACCTTATGAAATTAATTATAGTCACCATTATAGAAAGGTAAATATCAAAGTAAACTTTCATTTAAAGATCCAAATGCAAATAGAAACCATCCAACAAGCGTCGGTAGACTATGGTTAGATTAAATTGTATAATTAAATAGTCGTACGTAACATGCTGAGATAATGAGAGTATACAATTATATAGATATCGTCATGTTCCTGTGTAATATTATTTGACAAAGTAAACATTTGAACAAATAACTTCAATGCTAATAAAACATGTATGACGCAATTTCTTTACACGGATTCACATAATATAATCATTTAGTCATATGACTAAAATTATTTGGTCTGCTTACAACTGTTTCAACATACAAATGGATATCGACTAATGTATCTACAGCCTTAGGCACCGAAAACCTATTCACGGTAAGTATAGCACAGTAAAGCAATCCTAGGAGGGAAAATGTAAATTATGAAGATTGGAAAGCGGAAAAGAGTGAAAAAGCTGAAGGAAGCGGAGAAAGAGAAAAAAAATGAAAAGAGCATATGAGCTATGTGAGTTATGTACAGGTGTGTATACATATATGTATATATGTATATATAGAAGGCAGTGAACGACGGATCAAGGAACGCGAAATATAAAATGACGTTTTACCTTAAGGGGCTACTCTTGTCTGGCCGGTATAAAAAAAAAAACATTTTTTTTTGTTTGCCTTTTATTGAAGTATAGGGCCTGGAAAATGTGTTTTGAATATAGTGGAATTTGTAAAATTGACAAAGTTATAGAGGCTTGAATTATGCAGCGCGTTAGGCAAATAACACAAAGCTGGTATGCTTCTGATGAAAATGGGATAAGCCCATCGTGTTTTCAAATTAGATTAAATTGTAAAATAAAGAAAAATTTCTTAAGAAAGAAGATCCGTTTTTTGATCCCAGATTGGTTGATTAACGTTAAGGTAGTCCTTTCATGTTAGTATTAAATGGGTCCTTTAATTAAATATACATTGATTCTACAGGGTGTTTCAAAATTAACGCACACGGTTTACATAGCATTGTGCAGGGTCATCTCCCGAGTAATGAACCACTTTTCTTATTGTCGTACAATGTTTATTTTCGGAGATAAAAGTGTTTAAAGTCGACCAATCACAGAGCAGCTTTAGCAAAGGCGTCGTGACGCTAGGTGCTGCGAATGCCTTAAGTTTCATAAATTTGTTATTATCGCAACAAAACGGTACGAAGTATTCTAAACATGTTTTTCTAAACATTTCTAAAACTAAACATCTACTAAACAAATCGGGCGTATAGTTTTCTCAAAAATTGCTGGACCGATTGACTTGCAATTTGGCGCATATTTTAATGGCACGTGTGTCTATCACAAGAATTTCTAGTATACATATAAATGTTTTTCAATACTTCCTTCTTGTCCTCTTGTTTTAATTGAAAAATTTTCGACAAATTCGAAACTCTGTGTTTCAAAAATTGCCATTTCGTGAAAAAAGGTTCGGTCATTTTTTATTGAGCTTTGGGCGATAACAACAACTATAAATTTTTTTTCAATTTGTATTCGTTTATCTCACAATCAGATGACTGAAAGGGTTGCAAACAACACGCCGAATTGCATGCGTATATCGCGATATGACCTGCGCGTCGATCCATTCTTCGTATAATTTTCATAAAGATGCCCTATACAAATTTGAAGTGTTAGTTTAAACATTAATAAATGTTTATGCAGAAGTGCGAGCTTTGTAGGTTTAACAGTTTTTCTTTAATTAATTCTCAAAAATCAAATTAACAATGAGTATCTGGACTAGAGTACTTCCTTAAGTAAAAGGCAAAAAGCAAAAATACGAAGATAAAATTGAAATATGTTAACCTCAATGCGGGATGCTGTCAATTTCATAAAAGCATATATAATCTTTAGAATATTTGTAATTAGCAATCGATTGATGGGACGCTTAATAATTAAGGATGGCGACATCCTTATGTGACGTGCTTATCACTCCATTGGATGGACAGTTGAAAGCCTCTCTTAATGAAGGTTGAAACTTGAACGGAGTTCGTTCGCCTAATTAGTATCAAATTTTGCAAAGTAATTCCTGCTCAATAATTTAGTGCTTGATGTAACATATTCTAGATATTGATAATAAGATCCGTTGATTTTAGTTGAAACATTTTTAAGGCTGCTTAGAATGTTCACTGCAGTCAAATATTTTATTAAGAATATTTATTAATTAATTAGTATAATTATACTATAGATACTCAGTGCGTTCACTGATCACTGGTATAATTCCAATAAGTTCGTTTATGTACGACGTAACGAAGAGCGTCCTACTTAAGGGGATAGGGGTACTTTATTTTTAACCGAGGACATGTGTTGAGAAAAGTTATTAATGCAAAAGTTATGGAGCTTTTTATAAAGCTCTATGGCTCTGCCCTCGTAAACCTATAAAGCACAGATTAAAAAGGTAAATACTTTCATCAATTGAGTCTGTATCGAAAATGGTTATACGCTGATTTGATTACAGTGTCAACGAGTATAAAGAAGAAAACGAATTTTGATAAATATTAATCGATCATAATCTTACGATTAATATAACAATTAATAACAATATAGAACTGTTTATAAGTCTGCTAGAAGAAAATTGGTTTATTGAAATTACGGAATCTTATTCTTTATTATTCCGACATATTTGTATTTCAGATAGTCCATTTTTAATGCCTATTACACTTTTGTTTTTTTTCTACAAATTTTGTGGTGGAATAAATGGACAATTGTTTCGAGGATTTGTACAAATCCCATATAAGGCCAAACCGAGTAAATCAGACACAGTGAAAGGGTCTTGACTAATATAGAGTGGTCATTCTCTAAAATAATCATAATGATCGCACGTCAGTGCCCTAATTTAATTAAGGCAAACTAAACCTAATTTAATTATTGGGATCCGTAGAGAATCTCAAAAAGATTTCGGTACGGGTAAATACTTTCAATGTATATTGTTAAATATAAGAAAAGAATTAGAAAAAGACTCCTTCGTAGTTCCATTTACGTGCAATGCGAACCCTTGCGTGTTCATAGAAATTATTTTCAGGTACTTTTCCAATAATTGCCACTTCGTCTAATCAATATTCCTTCGTCGTAATTTAAGAAATTTTCAAGGGACATGAATATTTTTATGTTATTTCTTTGCGACTGTTCTTATGCAAACGAGATATACATTTTTCTGCAATATCATTTCTGAAATTAACATTTAATATGATTTTCTTGATACTCTATTCTATTATAAAAATCACTTAGTCTGTCGAATTTTCATTCCGCATTATGAATTTTTATTATTTTTAACTTTGAAAAGTAAACAAATTTATATCCATTAAAAATTTCTAAATATTTATACGGAATACAACGATGAACATAAAAAATATAAAGAAGCATTGTCCACTATGGGTATGTAACTTGCGAATATTTCTGTAATTAATTTTAATTTATCGCTAAATCGAAATCTTTAATTTTTGTGATAATTATTACACGTACTATTTTATTGGATAAAACTCAGTTATGTCATTCGCCTCAAATAGATCGATATTGCATATCCGATACATATAACTTTTCCATGTAGGTGTGATAATGGTGTCACTATTCAATGGAAATATGACAATGGTATCACGCTTAAGAAATTTTAAGTGATCCAAATGATCGTTGCTTAATTGTTTTATATCTATATGTATACATACCGAATCCCGGTGATGCGCTTTAGTTGCACATAGGAGCTCAGTAGAAACTGGATATTTATTTTCTTCGAACTACATCGATTCACCGCAACGACATTTCAAATGGTCCATAAGCTTCGTCTCTTCCGTTTTTACATTTGTGAGTGAAAATTTGCGATAATAATATATATTACATTTTTTTATAAGGTATCTTGTACAATTTCTCACTTCAAGCCACAGAATGTATTTGGATGAAAATTTTTAGAACGGTCGTATTACATATTTATTTGAACAAGTGTTCATAATTTTTCACATTATGGCAATCGATTTATACATATGCAATGTTTATAAGTGACAAAGCAGGACATTTTATTGAACGTGAATCTATATTTATCGATTCATTCAATTTTATAGTCGTTTAATTTACGTCTTTACTAAAACCTTTCGTATTTTTCAAGGCCGCATTTCTGCACGTTTCTTGCTTCCGTTGTCATTGATTTAAGAACTGCAGTGATTTTATTAACGAACAAAAGGAAATTTTCATAACGAATTTATCTGAAAGTCGATGAAATTTTGATATATCACTAAATTACAAAATTGCAATTTTATAGATTTTTTAAAGTTCTCCCTGAAATGTGGTTTACTGTATATATTTTAACATCAAAGCAACATTTCTCTGGAATTAATTCATAGCTTATAGCATGTGTAATCGATAATCAATCAAAAAAATTATTAAGCAATCTCCTACGGGTCTCATTTGCATTTGTCTAAAGTGTCAACGATATAATATTGTAAGAGCTTAATCGACCTTTTCTCTATCACACTGCATTGGGCTGAGAAAAATTTGGCAAAGTCTCACAAAATGTTCATCTAATTATATAAAGACACTTGGCTTAAATAAATACTTCGATTCGCCAATGAGCGTTTCTGACATTTACAGATACTAAATAATTCACGTTATAACCTAATATCGATCAGTAGTAGAGTTCAAAATAGATGAACCATCAAGGTAACTTTTTTCAGAATGTAAATAAGAACATTTTTTTGGCAAAATATGAAAATACTATTATAGATATAACACCGAAGATCGTCTATTTTCATTATGACATCCATATCAGAGTAGGTATACAAAATTTGGAACATTTGAAATAACAAAAGAAATTCTCGTGGGAAAGCAAATATCGTAAACAATATTGCTTAAATAACATGAAATTAACTTTACTATAATAAATTGTCAGTTACATACAAATTCATCCAGATTTGCAGAAATCGAAAGAAGAGTAAAATTCATTTCGAAACTAATAAATGTTTTTTCAAATGATAGTTTAAATGTCATCAACGCTGTCATTATTCTATTAATATTGCTCTAGATTATCACCGCAACTTTTGCATGATTTGACCAGGTATGAGTCGCTACACATTTATGCAAGTACATATGTGGGGCTTGTGCGATATCGATTTCGATATTTGCACGCGGCCGTGAAATTATTGGCGCTACATTCGCGTGACTTCCTTACGGTATTTTTTGTCTTATTCTAACAATGTCAATTTCGATGACACATCTAAGATTTGAATAACATTAATTCAATGTACCTAAGAATAAATTAAGTTTTTTCCTAGCTAATTCTTAAGTTCGTAATTTAAACATTCCGACCATTGTCTTTTGTAAATGACCATTTTCACATTAAATAATTACTATAATTATGAACTGATATTTTTGTCTTTTCTTTATTATCGTTATTACGAAATGCAATTTAACGATAAACGCTCATGGAGTATATACTGTATACACTATATACCAGATCGATCCTATTACTTCAAATCAATGCATATACGTTATTAACATTTTTATAAAATTAATAATACCTCCACATAACAGTTTAAGGTCGATTAGCAAAAGTAATTTCAAAATTTTAGTGCTGATTTGCTTGCTCATAAATTTGCAAGAGCATTGAGCGAATCGTGTGTTTTGTGATCCAGAACGAATTTTTCGGCCGAGCTGATAGATTGAGGTACATGCAATTGGAAAGTCGCCGTCTAATCGAAATTTCAAGATCATGAAATTCGCGAAAGATTTTTCGCGTACCACCATGCTGTGTGGTTTACGAGCTTGAACGTAGCATACATAATTTAACGTAAATATAGCGAACACTTTATACATGCACACTGGTAAGATTAAGTACCAAAGTTGGATGCCATTGACTGTCAGTTATAAAATTTAAAAAAAAATAAAACGAGGAACCGGGAGAGAAATTAAAGTAATACATAAAAATGAAAAGAGAACAGGAAGTATTGTGGAAACACGAAAAATGAACACGAAATTGTGGAAAAATAAAAAGGGACAGACGAGAGGAGAGAGAATAAGGGTCTCAAGCAATAATAACAAAATTATGTAACCACTTCCAGATTGAACCTGAACCTAAGTGCTAATTGAGAAACTGTGGTGAAAATTAGACAAATAATATTTAGACCAAAATTGCAGTTGTCATACGTGAAATTTGCACGCAACTGAGCACAGTGCAGTTTTCTTCAAACTACTGCACGTTCTTGTACGCTTTTCAATATCAATTATCATTTAGCACGTGTTACTTTCATTCACTGACAATTTTAATACACCTTCTTCCACGAAATGTCATCCCAAAGGATCTTTTTTCGATCTATAATAATAATTAAAAAGATGAATTATTTATTAAGATCAATTATATTGCATCGTCGTACTTTATATATCTGTCACTTTTCACATTGATATTTAAAAAATTCTTTACCATCAAACTTTAGGCATCAGCACAAACTTTTTGTTACACTGAAATTCATCCACGTATTCATTATCTTTCAGTCTTTAATAATTTCGAGCACTTCACCTTAATGCGTTCTCCTATTCTTCATTGTTTACTGTGAGAATTTTCCCGTCGTCAATCTGACATAAAATCGTCCAAGTAATTCCACAAGTTCGCCACGGACATCGATACTTATCAAGATTTACAACGTGGTACTTTACATTCTTGCACATATTGCAAGACAGCGCACACACGTACCTCCAAGTTACTTCCAGCTTGTCCCAGTTACATGCCTAAACACGGGACATTGGCGTCCGGCCATGAATATCAACGCTTTACGGTCAGTCACAACAAGATTGCCGTAACGACAAGTACAACACAAAAGGCAATTTTCCAATCGGACACACATATCGGTATCATGGTTTATTACAATATGTAAAAGATTCGTCTCTCTTAAAAGAAAAATATTAAAACAAGAAAAAATATAAATAAAAAAGACTGCTCAACCGTAAGCAGAAACGTGCGTACGCGCGCGGCATTCGCCATAGTCGGCGCACAGTCATCACAAATCTAAAGGAAACCAGACGAACGAGGTCCGACTCGACTCGGGCCGCTACTACTTACACGTGTGACGTTGAAACTCAAGCTACTCGTCCCCCACCCACTGCCTCGCGACCCCCCCCCCTCTCCCCCACCCTAACACCTTAGCGTAGGCTTAAAGCCACGCGCGCACTCCCACTCTTCACGTTCTGCCCACTTTTCAGAATTTTACAATTCTCTTTCGCCCTCTCTTCTTACCCACGATTGCTCTTAGTTGCTACTACCTAAACGTGATTCGGCCCCTAAAGTCTGGTCGCTTCGCCACTCCACTACTTAGACTTGCCAAAATTGAATCAATTAAGGCCAGATTAAAATCACAAATCGTGGGAATGAAGGATTTTCTTGCGGGATGAAAATTCTATTACTTGCGCAAAGTATCGGATGGTCCCACGGTATATTATTTCCGCTTTCCCGCGTTTCTTGTCGGAGATGAAAAATATTCCTTTTCTGTCATTGATACATGGAAATCTTTGTGATCGTTACTTTTGTTACGGGTTAGGATAAAGTGAATTTTCGAAAGTAAGTAATCTGTGGAAGGTTGGTATATTTTGAGGTTTATTTATTATATTTCTATCGTGTATTATGTGGAAACTGAATAGTGACTGACTAAAGTAAAATGGAACTATTTTACAGGTTATTAAAACTTTTAAGAATTTCAAAGAAAATTTAAAGTCCACGAGCTTACGTATTGCTGTATCCGATTAAGTTGAAATTCTTTAAGCATATTACATCTGATATGATAAGTTCACGATGGACGTTCCATATTATATTCCATGGAAAGTTCATAGATTTGATCTTGACTGTGGGAGATATTCTGTTAAGGTACGTATGGAATCTGCACAGTGCCGAATTAAATATAAGCTTATTAAAAAAAAGAGAGAGAATATATATACTAATTAATAATGCATCAGTCGGAGTTTGAAATGAGTTTTTTTGCAGCAATTTTCCTCAGCAATTAGGTTGGAAGATATTATGCAAGAACTATAACACTAGAATATTCGGAGATATTAATCTTGAAAAATGACTACATTATTTAATTCATCCTGGTACTTTTATACGAGATTTACATAATTTGAATGAAATATAATTTTACTTCAATGCGTAACGAATCAAATGTTTTCTTTTTCACAGTTAACCCTTCGCACTTCGCTGGTGCCGCTACGACGACATGCTGTTCGTAAAAAATAATAATTGGAGTTCAAAGGTTCAGATTTATTTTTATTAAATTACATAAAAAGCACGAATCGCAGAAACGTAAATTATAACCGTTTAAAAATATATATACATGATAAATAAATGCATACGGGGAAATGATAAACTTGAGAAAAATATCTCACCGAAGCGCCATCTGTACTATCTCCACGAATATATTAAATTTTCCAGGGGCCATCCTTTTATGACTTTCAATGTGAAAGAGTCCCTTGAATCTTGCACGTAGCTAAACTATGTTCCAGCTTGACCTCATGGTTACACAGACTACACATATTGGTGTCTAATTATTCAGAAGAAAAATATTCAAATTACACGTGAATACGAAAATATTCATGTACGATTCTAAAACAAAATGGACCAATCCTCGCAGTCGAATTATAGTATAGCGACGCAATTGTTATCAGAGAAAAATTTGAAGAAGGTAACGGGAGCGTCGAGGCGAAGTAGAATGTCATCAGACTTGGCGTCGCCATTTTTCTCCACTCTTTTCTCTCCTATCATCCTACCCTTATAAGTTATAAGCAACCCCCGACAACCAACACAGTCCTGATGCCCATACACTTCCACTTGCATATTATTATACTATTCTGTTTACTAGCACTAGCTGCGCTCCAAACCGTCGCCCTAAGAATTATGATAATGTGCAATAAATAAAAAGTCGATGACCTTCTCTAGTGGATTAATCTTGAAAAATCAATACTTCTTTGCAGTGAGTAGCAAATATTACTATAGAACACCGTTCCATGTATACATATACTATACTCCCGAAGTCACTAAATTTCAATATAAATCGATGTATCAATCTGTGTATGTGTTAATATTTAATCGCTTACATGGGATTTCATACGCGAAAGGTACCCGTGTTTAATTAATGTTTAATAGTAACACATTAGAGATTCAAGATTCTAAAATTAGTATGAATTTTAAAAATCCGACACTACTTACTACTTAGTTAAAAAATACTTAAAATAATTTCCATGCGATTGATCAATAAAAGTTTACCAATCAAATTTGTATCATTTGAAAAAGTGGCCTCAGGAATATCTTTCATTCATTTTGCAAAATTACCAATGTCCTCGAGAACATCGGACAAGGACGAAATTGAAGCTAAGAAATTATTTGAGAGACTCGAATAGGAAGTATGAGCTGCAAGTTCTATACGTCCGTAGGTCATGGACTCCGACTTCTGGGTAGAACATTCTGGGAAAATGGTTTATTTCACGGAAGGTCACGAGGATATGGATGAGATCGAAGGTTGAGCGGGGTGAAAACCCGAAGACAATGAGGGAATTGGAGTTATTGCGGTCATGAGGTAAAAAGCGAATCCGCTCGACTTTACCCGCGTGAAATGACGATCTGTTGTACGCAGCAGGCGACAGTGCCGGAGATTAACTCGTTCGTTTTGAGCCAATCAGAGATTGCGAACTGCATACTCGAACAGTTGCTCGAGACAGTATCAAATCAGCAGCGATACGTATTTTATTCAAATCAAGATAATAAAATTATCATACCTATATAAGCTCATCGCATTACATAATTAGTAAAATTATTTTTACCGTTACGGAATGTTTTTTATGTTTTCGTTTTAATTCGTTTGTAAAACGTCTGTCATTTGACTTTGATGCAACGATACTCCTACCTTAAGTGCGATTTACGTGACGCCTTGCTCATTCGTAGTCACTTGTTCTTATCGCTTTTCTATATTTCTTATACGCTGTTAATATACAAGGTGTTCCGAAATTACCTGACCCGGTGGGTATGGCGGTGTTCGGCAGGCTTCACTGATCACGAAAATGACCTTCGTTTTGTCCGGAAGCTCTTAGTTTTTAAATAGGAACAGATCAAAGTTCACCAATCAGAGCGAAGCATCAACAGAAATGGTAGGCACCTACGAACTCTGAGTTTTCTTCCCTCGGTTTTGTTTCTCAGTGGCTATGGGCAGACTGAAACCAGGCGAAGCCATGCCTATTAGATGTCACTCGCTGAGAACAGTCATGCACTAACTGAAAACTGCAATATCTTATGATAATGTAGGAAATAATAAAGATCT
>JARQTH010000052.1:77162-102955 GCA_030142595.1 Trachelus iudaicus
AATAAAGATAGGCCTAATAGGCATGGCTTCGCCTGGTTTCAGTCTGCCCATAGCCACTGAGAAACAAAAGCGAGGGAGAAAAACTCAGAGTTCGTAGGTGCCTACTATTTCTGTTGATGCTTCGCTCTGATTGGTGAACTTTGATCTGCTCCGATTTAAAAACTAAGAGCTTCCGCACAAAATGAAGGTCATTTTCGTGATCAGTGAAGCCTCCCAAACACCGTCATACCCACCGGGTCAGGTAATTTCGGAACACCCTGTATACATATGTATGCATATGTACGCCTACACCGTTCAGATTTGTACTTAGATAAGCTTTGGGCAATCAGGAACAATTTTTAAGAATCCAAATGTTACAACCTATTATAAGATAAGCATGATTGTTCTAACAAATTTTTCTGTGGTAAAACATGCCAGTGCGACGTTACGCTTTTCTGCTAATGTAAACACTCATTAGAGAAATTACTACGTATGTATAAGGTAATATTAGAGGAAAATTGATTCAAGAATGCTATTCGACATGAATACTGCAGTAGCTGCTATATGAATTATGCTAATCCATTATTTGTCATTATTCCGTAGAAAATGAGAACATTTTTTCTATTTAATTACACTATTTTCACTGAAATTAAAGATATTGTTTATATACTGTATGTAACTCTGCGTAATAAGGAAAGGAAAAGTACTTGAGTAGCTAGTTATGAGAAGTAGCGACTTCGAAGAGAGAGTGGCGGGGGGTGGGGGCGGGGTTGACGGGAGTACCAACCCAATAAATACAAGAGAAGAATAGAAATAGAGAAGGACAAGGGTTGTAAAAATTCACGAGTTTCGGAGGGTGTCAGTATATGGAGAGAGATGGGGAAGAGGAAGAAGAGATAAGGGGCAAAGGTGAAGGGTGCGAGAAAGAAAAAGAAATACCGTAAACCAGCAATGCAAAGGAGAAAATAGGGAGAAAAGGAAAATGGAAGAAATGGCGATAAGGGCTATGCACCCTATAGCGACTTAGGTCTACGAAAATTTAGGCCGAAGGGTACAAATCGTGCCAGCAACTTTCCACAAACTGTGTTTCTAGTTCTTCTTTCTCTTTCTATTTCAAACTACTCTCACGGATAACTTTCCTTTTTGTCTTCTTCTTTTTTCATTCCCTGTCGCGTATTTTTTCGACTACGCGTTTCCTTCTTTCCTTGCTACTTTTCTACTCATGAGTTTCAGCTTCTTTTCATTCGGTTGAGCTGTTTTCTTTTAGGCACCCTCTCTGTCACTTTCTCAATATACATTCTTTTTCGACCCTTGCGTTCTATCTCCCTTTCAAGTTCAATTGTATTGCTGTTTCAATGCTAAAGTTTCGCTTGTAATATCAGAAAGTTTAGGAAACAAAAAGAACAATTAATTAAATATATTCTTTTATCTTTACTAGCGCATTCGATATATCATGAATATATCATTCGTAATAAAGAAAAAAGTGATTTGAGAATGTACAATATTATTCAGAAATATTGCCCCAACTGAAGTTAGCTCATTCATTTGAATCATATGGTAAAATCGCTTTCAGCTGATGCATCTCTTTTTTAATAACTCTGTATATCTTTTTTAGTATATCACATGGTCCTTTGTTCAACTAATTCTATCTTGCAAATAAAATGTGCGAGTATTTTATTAATAATTTTCGAAATATAATCCATCTCCGCATTCATTTAATAATCTCTAGAGAGATGCGAATCACTACTGATGCTCGTATTATTCAATTTACTTAATGAACCCAAACACGTTAATATACTTTTTGCCGTAGACACAATTCCATGTTAATTAATTATTGTAATACGGTAATATTAAAAGAAATTCTGAATAAAAGATTCAAATATTCATACCCTTATTATTATGTCCCATCTCGATTACGTTCTTCAGTTCATGGGTCATCTTTAAAACCTTGTTGATATTATCTTTAAAGTTACGACGAATATTCGTATCATATCCGAATACAGTATAATGGTTTAACATGAATAGAAGCAGTAAAGGTCGAGTGTACGAAGCTGTGACAGTGCAGGGCACTAATGGCCTTTTGTACGTCATTTCCGATACCATCATCTCGCCATCGTCGTAAAGGTGCAAAGATTCTTCCTTTCAGTTAGTTATGGTAATTCACTTTCGTATATCAAACCAGTCTCTTTCCTCCATCATATTGTCACTCTTTCCCCTTTGCTTTTCCCTCTGCTATTCAGCGTTACGGGACTTTTTATATTTTCAACTGACTTTAAGGACCTGAAACGTCTTAAAGGAATAAGAGATACCTTTAATATGTAGCTAATTGTTGCGAATAATTAAGAAAAAAGATAAAATTAAATAACATAAAATAGAAATGTATTTAAAAAAATAGATTTAATATATTCACAGATTTTCTTCCACTATTTTAGAGTATGTTATCCGAAATGAGATACAGATAAACACGTCAAGATAACTGGTAATTAGGTGTATCACTAAATCCATATTTTTTTAAGAGAAGAAAGGAAGAGAAAGGCAAAAGAAATTCATGATTTTAGGTAAAATTCCATTGTCCGTGGAACATACACGTATTGTCATTACAGGGAGAGATTCGGTATGCAAGGGTTTCATTAAGCCAAAAACTTCCCTTAAATTCCTACCCCCTACGAAATCCCTCTCGACATTTGCGCCATTCCATCTTGATGATGGTTGTCGAAGGTTTTCCACTTCGTTATTTTCAAAGGAAACTAACACTACTCACATATTTTTTAATATGAAGATTTACTGGTGGTTATAATGCTGCATTGAATTTTTTATGAAAGTATTTGATTTCCTATGGTGAAGTATTAAACGATAATTTTCATTTGCCATTAGTATCCGAGAACAAATTTCCATCTCGTCACTTGTCCGGCTCAAATTGCGAATTTATGAATTATTTATCGTTATCATAATAGCCTAACTCTCCCCGCATCAGGTGCAGGTTCGGCATACCAGATTTGGCATTAAAAAATAAATTTCGGAATATTTGTAGGGTGAGTCAACCAACCAATCGTAATGGTATCAGCACAAAAAATTATTTTGCTAATTTAATAATAATAAACAGAGATATAATCGATTCATTCAATATATTGTTTTGACAGTTCGCAAACAATGCAATCCTTAACAAACCACGCGTGTTTCCATGAAATTATGAAAGTATATCCTAAAATTGAGAAGTAATATATAATTCAATGCAAAACTACACATACATACATATTACTTAAGACAAATTCGTGAACTCGACTATAGATTTCTAATAGACAAAATAGTATCCAGGAGCATTATCAGTTTATATATTGAAGTTCAGGTTGCTTAAGACTTCAGTTCAATAAATTTAACTATCAAAGATAACGCGTAACACCCAACAGGAAAAAACTGAAAAACAAATATATTAATGAAATTATCTTTTTGTAAAAATTTGAAAAAACTTACTGTTCTCGTATATTCAGGTATTGATGATTATAAGTATGACCCAAAGTAAAGTTTACAAATTGGGTTGATTAACTCGGTAATTAGAATGCCACGTCTCTCTTCGAGATTTGAAATCCTACTCCTAGTACTCTACAAATGGATGTATCCAAAAATCATGGATTTACATTCACAACAGGGTAACGTAAAACAAGGTCCCTTCCGCTTGTTTCAATTTCTTCATATTGACATCATCAAACATCAAACTTCAAAAAGGTCGAAATGTTGTTTTTCAAAGTCATTATGTTTTTGGTATACCATGAGTACATCAAGCATTCTGATTAGGAGACAAAGCCAATTCAATTACGGGATACACAGTAAGATTGTTGTGAAGTGAAATTACTGCAAAACTAAACATTACGCAAGATTTGGTTTTAAAAGCCAATAGAAAATACAGCATCGCAAACATAGAGTCAAAATGTTCCAAATATTCCAACTTCGGAACGAACATGGCAAAAATGCATCAGTATCGATATCAGTAAATCAGTTTACGCTCCAATGTATTTGTATTATTTAAAATTAAAAGTATTAAAGGAAATGACAAAATGTGTAAACGCAAATGTTAATTATACAAAGTGTCCCGAATCAAACGTCCGGTTGAAGAGAAGTGAATGAGGCAAAAGTTTTCAAAAAAAAGTTGTCGAGTTTCGCTGAAACTACTTCGCCCGTAAAAGAACCTTCTCAACGGAGATAACCTTTCTCGAGATTGTATAATCATATCCAGTATTCCCCAAATGGTATCCTCTTAGCTTTCTTGCCAATTTTATGGAGAGTCTTGAAAGAAATAAATGAAACATAATTATATCCAATCTAACGGTAGGTTATATAGTAGTTTCCCAGTTGCCTCATTTCCACAAAAACCAAAATTACTAACGTTTAGCATCTTTTTGGATGTCATCAATTTAAATAGTATATTATCAAAGAATTTCTGTATTTGTATTGAAATGAAGGTCTGAAGATTGATTAGTCCTAGTATTTCACGTGTATTAAAAAAAAGTTTACACGTATAGGGGAAAAGTGTCTGAGACGACATTGGAAATAACAGAAAATGGTATCTGCGTTTTTTCTGTACTTATTTTTGTTGCTCTATCTCATACAACTTATAAGATTTTTATATGAGAAAATACGTAGGAAGTAAAACGGACTCCGTTTCTAGTACTTACCGTGGGGACTTTTGATCCATATCTAGTGCGTGAAAACGAACACTCAGGGATGGTAGTGCTGGGGGGGAGTAATAGCTGGCCGAATTAGTTGTGTTGGAATCGGCAGAACCCTGCTGTGGATTGGCAGACCGAGACTCTGAAGACGAGGTCAGCAGAGGTCGATGGAGCAAGGCCGGACTGTCAGCTGCCGATGACGTCTCTGACGTCATTATCGCTAATAAAATAGTCGAGGCTCAATTTCATTTCGACGTTGTGGCTATTTGACTTCATGTATACATAAAATAAGTCGAATAAGAGTACAAACTTTTGATTGAAATACTTGGATTACAGTATTGCCAAGAAGGTAGAAAGGAGGACATATATTTTGGTCTACTACCAAAGAAAAAAAATCCAACTTTTTATCAATACCAAGCCGCGGCCAGTTGCTTAGGAAACTCTCGCCAAGATTTGATTAAATTCAAAACACTTTTCTGAGCCATTTGTTTTATACTCCGACAAAGAAGAGAAAATTTTTTATATAGTCAAATCCATCATTCGTTAAGATGAGATTAAAAACTACGTATTTAAGGAAATTTCGTTTGAATATACTCACATAAGTTTCATTAATTTCTTTATGCTACATTGCCAAACTTACCGTTCCTATGTCAGCTGGGCGATACGCTCCTTCTTCGATCAGTCATGCCGCCAGGGATTTAACGTATTCTCGTTGGTTCGAACATCTGAAACGGTTAGAAAAGTCCTTTCCAATAACGAGAAAAAGTCTGGCGGCTTTGGACAACGGTTATCCTTAAAAGCTAAGAAAAACCAGATCCTCTAACTGAAATATATTTCGTAAGCCAAGTGCTTGGAAGAGAAGCGAGAGAGAAATAGAGGGAGGATAAGGATAAGGAGGGTGTTAGGGAATGTGCTTTATTAAAGCCAAGAGCCTTGGTTTGAAGCAACTGTACAAAAGAGGGAAGGACGGTGGGGAGGGGGAGGACAACGAATAGCTAGAGCATGTGCTTTAAAAATTCTGAAGAAAGGGAATAAGATTACGAAGGGCTACCCGATTGATAATTAGAACATTGCAATATTTTAGTCACCACTTCGTGCACCTTTTATAAAAATACGTTTTAGTACTCATTATACTTTCTTTTACTACAGTCGTAACACTTGTGCCAAAGATCTCTGAATTCGTTATAATCCTGACTCGTCATAGCCCGGTCTGATGGACCGGAGGTAACATTTCATTTTCACATGTTCCGCATGACTCGTTTTTTTTAATAAATATTGTAACCTTTGAACAAATTAGTTTTGCTATTAGCCCGTACTTTATTTTTCTTAATCAAAATCTTACGTTTCGATTTCACTATAATCGAACCCAAAAAATACCCATTTGTTCAAAAGTTATAGAGGAATGAAAATCTTCGGTCTGACAGACCATTGTGACGGCCTACAGGTCAAAAAAATAGGTATGACAAGCTAGAATTAAGAGCAGTTGTCATACGATGACAAATGAAATATCTAAATTTGTTTAAAAGTTTGAGATGATCTTGAAATGTTCTAAGTACATTCGTTTATACAAAAATTGTGTAACTCTCCATACGACATAACTTTTGTTACAACTTTTTTTCTTTGACTCTAACAGTCCGAAGATATATCAGGTGGTCAAAGTTATTGACTCACCCGACATATATGTATAGATGCAATTACGCAACCAAAACGAAGTAACGTGGAAGTAGGACACAGCGCATATACCAGCCATTAGATTCCGACAAAGTTATATAGTAAAAGTAGTAACCGTGGGGGACACACGAAATCAAAAAATAAGGAATATATAAAAAAATAAAAGCAAAAGATAGAGAGTGGGCTTTGCGTAATTCTTATAAAAGCCTGGAGTAAAAAAAAAACATCGTGCAAAAATTGTAGGTAACGTCGTAAGCTACCTATAAATATAATACATTGAGTATACACAATTTTTAAGTATTTTAAAACATTTTTAATATTTTATGATTAATATGATATATGATTAATGAAATATGATTAATCTATATCTCTATAAAATAATCTGAAAGTGTCACCAGTAACATCCAGTATGCACTTTATAAACAAATAGCCTGACAAATTCTATAAATAGGGTTAATTAAGCAATAACATTAAGAAGCCATTCAGCAGCAACAAGTTCTTCATTGAAAATTCAATTGTCTGAGTGCCAAGACTCAAAGCAAATCCGAGAGTAGCAATCTGACTGCCAGACACGGACTCGCAGCCGCGATCGTTATACACGTAACATGTTCTTTGCCGCGAACGTATCAAAGTGCGAGCTGAAAGTAGAATAGGAGTAATAAGAGTCAGCCAAAGGAAAGGTAGACAACGAAAGGCTGTATGATCATTCAAAAATCCTCGAAAACATATGTTGACGATAATGAGAAAATGACTAAAAGTCAAAACAACCAACGTGATGATGGAGTTTGCGTAATAATACATGACGCATTTTCGTAGGGTACTCGCGGCGTAGGATAGTGTTTAAGACCTAATAAAATATTGACCAATCGTGTGGATAAGATAAAAGAAAATTTATAGTCTTGTATTTTCACCCTTGCGAACTTACTAACAACTGATAATAAATAATTCGTGGGTTGTAACACACAAATTTTTCTTTCTTTCCTCCCCACTGTTTTATTACGCTGTTCTCTGCTTTGAGATACTGCAGCAAGACTATGCGCGGAAAATATGTGAAAAGCATTTACAAAAAATAAGAAATTCAACATAAATTTTGCAACGTGGTCAAAGTTCTTGATTTTACATTGATTACAAGAAATACAATATTTGAAAGAATCCTCATCAGTTTAGTTTACGGAATGCAACAAAAATTATTTTTAGCATTTTCCTAATGACGCGTTACTCTAAGATTATTAATACAATTAAATCTAGTGACAATTACTCCACTAGCGTGCTTTTAACATATTTTATCTCAGAAATATATGGAAAAAGAAACCAATCATAATTATTATGATTATCGTATTTCTAAATAAAGAAGAAAAACGTTATATAGTTTGTTCATGTGTAAAATTTATTTTCGAAGGACCTTCTTCGTATGACCTTTAATATAAATGAGACCCTGAGACTTGAAATTTTACATCTTTATATCAACTGCACGCGTCTTTAGTAGTGCATTTTATATTTCCATCAATGATAACGCTAAAGTGTAAAGACGTGCTTTCGGAGCCACGAGCGTTCGATAGCATGGTCACGGCATGCTTCTGTTGCGGTCACGCTATGCTCCAGACATTATTACTCTGCTGTACGAGAAACAGAGACGTCATTGCACCAACATCCTGATAGACAAATCGGATAGACAAACTGTAAATTATTTCTAAAAAATTATCTTGATCTTATCCTGCGTCTTGCCTGCTCCAAATTTTATCACGATCCAAAATACATAAAATTAATCATTATGCTATAAAAGAAATGACAGTTATTGTCTTATATTTATATTTATTTATGCTTTCTATAAGTAAAAATTCTCATTGCCTATAATTAGCCGTTTACAGATTAGAGCACTAACATTTAGATAATTTCTCAAAATTATGATATTATGCGTTATAGATAAATAGTAATGGGCCTTTTATCATCAAATTCAAATAGGTTAATGTATGATGTAAGTAATAAATTAATTTTACTTAAATATCAATACCTTATTTCTTACATCCCCACCATATCATTATTTATAACAAGATCGATGCACGTCCATAGAACAGTTTAAAATAATTAACGATAAAAAATGTATTAGTCTAAACAATATATAATATTGGGTTGGCACGAAAGTAATGAGACACTCTAGAAAACTCTACACATGTCCTTTTTTAAATTAATTGTTTTCGGCCATTTTCTATTGTATATACCCACAGAGCGGAAGTATCTAGAATGTTCTACAACATACTGGAATATGGTCAAAAACAATTAATTTATAAAAGGACATATGTCCAGTTTTCTAGTGTCTCATTACTTTCATGCCAACCCAATATAAGCTACATGTAGTATATCATACAATAATTTTTTTCATTGAATAATTAAAAAGGAATAAAATTGTCCTTTTGAATCAGGAATATAAAATGACAACAGTTAATTACTCAATGTATTGAATATATGTATAGGTATACGCGTCAGCAATGACATTTTGAAGAAAAGTAAGAAGGAAAATGTATCCAGTAAATCCCAAATAAGTGTATATATGCGTCAAACGAATGGAATAATCGAAGGGCATGAAAATCAGTCATGAAAGATCCTCTAGAATATAAGCTTATCGTGAAAAATGTCCTGTCGCCACAATTCAGAGAGTAAAGGTTATAAAAGACACGGATATCCCTATAAAAGTAACTATAGGCGTTCAGTTAAATCGGTTAAACAAAGTGAACAAATAGCACATAGAATTCCACTTATTCGACGGATAGCTGTTCGCAAAAGGAAAAAAAAAGAGGTGAAAAGGATCGAAGATAATAAAAGAAATACAAAAGAAAAAGAAAAAGAAAGTGGAGCAAAGAGAAGTGAAGTAAAAGAGAGGCAGATGGATGCCGACAGGCCAAGTAGACAACACGAATAATTATGCTTGATTTAAACGCGACAGACGTTATGGCCTGAGAAAACATAACGAACCGCACATAACTGATCCGTTTCCCTACCTAATGCGTTCTATTTTCGTAACATACTGAGTTTCGCTTTTAAGTGGTACTGCACCTACGAAAATCTTAGCGGCAAACTCCTCTAATGAAATTTAACATACGTGACGTCAAACAAAATTAGTCAATCTATGCTAACCCGCTTATCATTATTGATTTGAGTGTCACTGGCGCACATATAGAAAATCCTAAAACTGGCCACGAGTGTGTCACATGTATATGTGCATCGTAAAAAAAAAGATATTTGAATTGAATCGATTTTCATAAAACTTTAGTATCGTAAGGTTTTATAAGCTTGCCCAGTCTGAATCTGACCTTATCTTTTGGAAATTCAAAAGTACGATTTCAATATGGTAAATTGAAAATGGAAAAACTTGTTGGATTTGAAATTTACTGAAAAACTAAATAATTGTTTATATCATGATATTATCCGAGGACTGCACATTATTTGCAATAACTTAAAAGAGGACTTCGGAAAATTCAAATCATTATTTATTTTTGGAAGGTCTTATTGGATCCGCCGTTCTGAATTTTAGAAATTTCAGGTCAAATTCCAATTTAGCAACCTCGATAACTATAAGACAACAACTTTTATAAAAATTCAATAAATTCCATTTTTCTGGTCAGACTTTTTTAATTTAGCGTGACACTTAAGCGGATCAATACTTTAGGCATTGGTAAGCTCAATTTCCCCATGAGTATAGTTTATCCTGTCGAAGGTGTATAATGACAGTATGTAATATTATTATGTGTAACGTACAATCACTTTCTTCGAAAACTTACATTTCCTTATTCTTCAAACCCCATATGGAATCGAACGAATATTCCAAACATTTACTAATATTTATAATTTCATAGACATCATATAGATAGTCCATAGGAATTCTAACAAAGATTTTATGTTATGTTTACGTGATTAAATTTCGGCAAAGTTTATTATTCAACAAATCGAAATATCAAAACTTGTATCCTCATATGATTATATCAATTTCAACAACTAAAAAAGATTATGATTTACGGAATTTTAGTATGAACTAATTAAAATTGTTTCATAGTACGTAAATTTATTTGAAAAGTCATTATATGAATTTTTATGAATAAGCTATATTATACCCGCACAGGAGCTTGATACACTATATGAGCCATTACACTGTCGATTTCAGAAAATAGATTTTATAAAGTCATAATCGACAATCAGAACAAGTATTAGGATTTATGAATTTACCATACAAATATATTAATAGTATATTCATTATTTGTTCTTATAGACAATTTGACCATCCATCAAATTGGAATTTCAGTATCAGGTAATTATGCAGTTGTTAGACTTTCAATAGCAGTATAATTAAATTAAATTATATTATAAAGGTCGAAGATGTTATTATGGACGAAATAAGTTGTACATAGTATGGATTTTAATTGTAAGACACAGTATCAACGTAAAAATGATATATAAAAATTGTGTAAAAGATTCATATAGCATCATTATATTCTAAATTCTTGTTCAATGCGGTATCGTACACGTAACTGAAATACTCATCATATTGACAAATGATATATAATTAATTAGTTTAGCTGAGCGTCGAAAATCATGCTGTCATTTGACACAGGAAATTTAGGGCGTTCCAAAATTTACTGGCACTGCTGGGAAAGTAATTGCATCTCTCTCAGATACGTACAAGTGAATAAAGACACAGCGCTAGTCGCAGTACTGGCAATAAATTTCAGAACATACCCATAATATCCTGCTCGATACTCAGCTGTCCGGAAATTTAAATTAGAGAATATAATTTCTATTGTTCCTAATAGGCTTACGATTGGCTTTCGAAATTGCAGACAAGTTGCTACTCCATGCTTGAGGGGAATCGTATTGACTTTTCTACGTATGGGCAATTTACACGGACAAGGACTGGAAAGGAGGAAATTCGACACCTACAGATCAAAGCACAGAAAGCACTATCAAATGCATTTGACATTGCTTTTCGTGCTTTGACTTTTGGGTTGTTCGCAATGTGAATAATAAGCTTTACGTTTGAAAATCCTTTGATAGTTGCGTGCAGACATAATATGTACTTTTCTTGGTAATCCTTGCGGATTTTCCATTTTTACAAAAGTACCAGTACTAAACTAATCCTCGATAGCGACCTTTTCTTAGCTTCCATTCGCAAACATTTCGCAATCACTTTGCAAACACTTGGAAGGTGCACTGAGCCATCGTCTTTACCGACTACGTATGTAATGCTGTTTTACCGACACCGTTTGACGCATTATGTATCGACAAAGTTCTCGAAGATTGCTGACTGTTGGCAATACAGAGTTGATTTCGGAAACTGCCTGATTCCGTGCACCTTTCAAAAAGATCTTTTTCCAAAACTTCTGAATGATGTCGCTAATCCAACATTATGAGCTTTGTTATTTCTAATGTGTGACTCTTAATACGTATAAATCATATCTCCCTTGCAATTAATACAAAATCACGAACAGTTTAGAATTTGTAATACATAAATACTCAAGCTTGAATATGACATAAGAACAAAAAATTAGAAATATACAATACTGAAAAGTGAAGAGTAAACCCTAATCACATACACAGTAAACAAGCGTGTTTCAGTTACCTACGTGCAATAACAAAAAAAAAAACTGAAAAAGATGAACATTAAAATTACAAAAAAATAATTATGGTCTATAAATTCGCAAAACATAGTCGACCAATCACAAATATATCTGTTGGGTAAAAAGATTTTTACATTCAAAGTTAAACTTTTAAATTTTATTGAAAAGGCAAAAAAGATTTGAAAGAAAAATGTTAAAATTAAACAAGAAAATAAGTATCATTCGCTATACAGCCTTGAAAAACTTTTTTAAAATACGTGAATTATTGGTCGATAACCACGAAGGAGCAAGCAATGTCTCCCTTGTAAACTTTCTTGAAAATATTCGTGGGTAAAACCTAGGAGGCCGAGGGGAGATATTATTATCGATGCTGAACGTTAAAGGGTAAGTTTGTACCTAAGGGATTCTCGTAACTTGTCCCTTAATGAAGATTGGGTTAAATATATATTCGTGGTACGTGCATAAAGTGTAGAAGAAATGAATACGATAGCATGACGTAAAATCTGTCTGACATCGCAGATGAAAGTTTGAACATTTTCTTCGGGTTTTTATAGAAATTGATCCAGTTAACTTGCACAACTACAGACCATATTCATATTGACAGACATACCGGACCAGCAGCTTGAAGTCAGCAACGTATACATAGCATTGGCATTGGACATAGCATATTAATTAATTCATATTGAAATTCACTATCCTCTGCATCCTGATAATTCGCCTGCTGGTTCAAACTTTCATAACCCTCCGGTCAGTTAAAATCGTATGTTTACATTCGACCACATGAATTTATCAGACGATCTTGAACGAGACATTTCAGATACAGTAATCTGTATTCACGGCGTTGTTACAAAGCAGCTTTGACCTGATACCAAATACAATTATTGATGCCTGGGGCGAAAATGGACAAATGTAGTTTCAGAATGAAGCTTTGTGTTCACTATTAACACTGTGTTAATTGGTTTTGTGAACTGCGAATACTAAAGAGTATTTTCCAATAATGATGATGATTCATAGCGAGTAAATTGCAGCTATAACTAATATATGACCAGCGGTGATTACATTGAAATTTTAAGATCTAATTTTTTTATATTTGAAAATCAGCTTGAAGGGCTTTGAATTAAAAAAGTGTTAAAGAAATTACGTATCTTGATTCATGACACTGTAACATTGCATAAACTCAAAAGTACAGATCCTATAAAGCTTATTTTGTTCTTTACCACAGTCAATCCGTGAATCAACTGTGAGATCTAGGGGAGTCTTATATTAAAAGTCATGCAAAGATGGCACCTCTAGACACATTTTATTCATGGATAAACCGTATGAATTACGTGTGCATAAATGAAGAATATATGAATTTTTATATTTAAATACAGGTATACCTCAACCGTGTCAAGTTTTATAATTTTATTTATATTTTACGTCCTTAAATTAAGATAGACTAGCTTTGTAATTTACCTAAAATAATATGCATTGTATCCGTATATCCATGAGATTCCTAAATAATAATATTAGGTCAAAGGTGGCAAAAGTTACCTACTATTGATTTCACTGAATTCGTAACCCAGCCCTTATATATAAGACAAATTTAAAGTCTAATGTAACAAAATAATGGCCCCTTGAATAGGGTAGCTCGTGCAACCAGGGAAACACTTTATCAAAATAATATCAGTCCTATATCATTTTATAAGATAACGTATAACTTTTCTTGCGAAATTTCTTAGATAAAAGTGTTGAGTGCAAAAATGAAATAAAATCGTCGATTCGCCTATAAATACAAAGTTTCATGCGAAATGTTTATTTGCTCCATTTACTAACTTCTTAATCAGATTCTTAGAAACTTAATTTATTTTTAAATTAAACAGCGTATTTATCTTTACAGTAAGATTGTATTTAAAATAATCGTCGTAGCATAACATTGCTATCTGTAGGTATATACGTATTAAGAATGAACATGAAATCATAATATTCAATGTAGAAATGAAGATACTAAAGGAAAATAAAGTTGTCAGCAAATCGTAACATTTTTTTTTTACCGTTTAGCAAATTTCTACAGATTCTTGGAGACCTGCCGACGAGTATGATAAAATTAGCTTTTTGTTAAGACGTTACTGAACTTTTTGTCTGCATCTGAAGCAACCATCCAGTATCAAAACTTTCTGTGTATTCAGGCCGAGCTGGGATTTCAGCAGCCAAGACCCACTGCCGTATGTACATACACAGTGATATAGTGATACAGTGATACAGTGATACAGTCTATAGTGATACAGTCTACAGTCAACAGAGTATATACAGTAGCAGCCAAGTATGGTCGTATTTGTTTTAATTCACGGAAACGAAGTAACGATAATCACTAAACGGCAATTTTTCCATGCGTGAATTCAATCGAGGAGAAATTTGAAATTCTTCCTAACAAATTCCTTCAGAAACTTACATCCTTCGAAGAGATATGAAGCTTTAGAAAACAAATATTACTATGACGTCACCCCTATAAATGATAGAACGTGCAATGAGGGCGAAAAATTTCTAGATCCAAGTTTACTCTAGTTTCTATGTATATTGTATATTATCCAAAAACTTTCTCTTTTTATTGTGAGACATTATTGTTCGAAGGAATAAATAATTGATAATGAACAGGATTGTTCCTTCGCTAAGAATTAATTTTTCATATATATATATATATATTCATATATTAAAACCTAAAGGTTAAATAATGAAAAGTTGCCAACAATAAATATTTTATAGCACGTGCAAAATACAAGGACCATATCCACCAATTAGTTTCGTCAACGATTTTTTCCTTTGGTTAATGAAAAAAAAAAGTAGACGGGTACTTCGCACTTCCGACAACTAGGAACCACTTTGTCTGAATGAAACCCTTAACCTCGTCGACAATTTCTTAGCCCCCAAGGCACTCAATGAAATCAGACAAGGAAAAAGAAGCCCAGAGAGAAAAGTTCTTTGGATTCGTTGAAATAGTAAATCATCAGTCATTTTTTCATTTCTTCTGATATCATTTTGATTGTAAAAATTAAAATGAAACAAAATTAAGGACAATGTCTTGCAGCAGCAATAGATTAATATTTATAAACGGATTTTTATATTAATCAGAGGAAAATTCGTGAGAATTTGATAAACTTGATATATGTACAGTAATATAAAATTTTCTAACAAATCCATATGCATAGTTACGAAAAAACATTAATTCACCTAAAAATTTCGTCTTGGCACTCCAGACCACTGAACTTCTATCAAAGAAAAGGAATTCTAATAACAAGCTTCAACTTTTTTATTCTGGAATATGTATTTTGAATAATAATACGGTGTCTTTTCAGAGGAAATGTCAAAGGTGAATCCAGTTGAATGAGAAATAGCCGCATCGCCACGTCAGAGCTCAATGAAAAGATGTAGTCATGGTAAAGGTCAGGGTTTAAAAAATCGTTAAAAGCGTGACGAAAAAAGAAATGAAGGAAAACAGTGGTACCACCTTCTCTTTGGAAGCTACCCAATTTTCGTAAACTTCCAGTTGAAAGCGGGCGAACCAACAAGAGTTTCTATTTAAAAACCTACAGGATCTAAATTTTTCTAATAACATTGATACTGCGAAGCAGAACGGTCAATTAAACATATAACTTTTAATTTCCACTATCGAACAACGAGATAATTGTTTTCAGTCTATTTTCCAAAATCTTATAAGGAACCTTTCAAAAGAAATTCGTAAAACAAACTAACTCAATGTTATTTTTCTTTTTTTTTAACACTCCAACTTAACAGGGACCACCATAGTCCGTTCAGAACTTCAATGTATTTTTTTTTTGACAGTTCGTAAACGATGCAACTTTAGCAAATTACACGTGGCTTTCCATTAAACCAAAAAAGTAAATATATACTAAAATAGAACAATAAAATATATTTAGTGTAAAACCATGCACTATAGGTATGTAACCTATGTATACTTTGTAAAAAAGATTTTATGCAGTGATACGACACGTGTACCTCCATAGTCTATTATTGTATGTCAAGATGTATTACCTATACATCTAGATTTGTATGTTGATGTAGATTTCATGTAAGACGAAAATTTTCTGTTAATCAACTAAATATATTGTTGCGCATTATAATATTATTATATAAAAATTTCTAACCAACTATTCCAGTTGCTTATTCCCGAAGAACAATTTTCGTACAAACTTGATAAATAATCTATATATTAGGTTGGAAACTATGAAACGGGCGTTTTTGTTAAGTCTGTGTTCAGCTGCAACTGAGAGAGATACATTGTTACGTGCGCTGGATATTTTTATTTATAAAGTTTAAAGATATTCTTATTACTCATTTCGTAAAATATTATCGTGTTTGTGTCCAATTTTTATTTTATTTTTCTCCGAAACCAGTTGGAAACAAAACGCGATTTACATTTACTTTTCTTGTACGAGTTCAAATTGAATCATAGTGCAGCTCAAACTTCGAGAAACATCAGGCATTCGGAGATGGATCCACTAATGAAAATAATGCTCGATATTGGTTCCAAAAATTTCGTTCTGGCAATTTGAGTATCGTGAACGAGCCTCAAGGAACACCACCGGCCCATATTGATAATGAGGAATTAAGGACGACTGTGGAATCCGATCCATAAACAACTATTCGTGAACTTGGGTCTAAACTAGGAACTAGCCATACGGCTGTGTTAAAACATCTGCGTACAATAAATAAAGTAAAAAAATTGGATTCATACGTGCCGCACAAACTAACGCAACTCCATCTAGGAGATAAACTGCAACTTATTCTTTCTTGATCTGATCCAACTAGTACATACATTAAATAAGCTATGATTTTATGTACTTGTACTGAAACACGACGTACTCAGAATTTTGTTTAAACGAAACCTAAAGATCACTTTCATTTCCAAGCCCCTTCTAATTACCCGACTAATAAAGTTCAAAAGGCAGCCCTGCTCAACGAGCTGCGAATTTACAGCTGACATTTATTTTACGTTTTATGAACAAGAAAACTACCAAAGTTAGAAATGAGCTAGTGCTTCCTGATGCTGAGTTCCCTTTAGTCATTCACGCGATGGAATATTCGTATAAATGTTGAATACGTGAAACAAATCCGTGACAGAACCTCTTATTAAATATTATTACGTTATGTAAATACAGTGCAGTACAGAACAGTACTGTAAGTACAGTACAGAAAAAAGTGTATTTAAGTGTCAAAATATTCAATCCTTTGCCAAAAAAATGCAGAACCTGAAAAAAACGTTTTAAAAAGTTAAGTAATACCAATCTGCTTAGTATTAAAAATACAATGATATGTGTGTGTATGTGTGTGTGTCTATATATATATATATATATATATATATATATATATGTATGTATATTTATAGTCACGATAAGTCAAGCGCGTAAAATTCCGTCGGCGCAAGCGATGCGTATTGTAGTAAATATTTAAAAGACGCGAAACAGCGTTTCCATGAAAATAGGCTCTGCTCTGAAAAGAAATGCCTGAATTTATTTATAAACATTCGGTCTGGCTTTGATAATCGTCGAGCCTGTTTCATGAATCTCATCTAAGGGCTTCTCTTACTAGTTTCTTGTAACTCTCACACATTTTTCGTTAATCTCTTCCGCCATGCTCCGGACAATCTTTCAGCCAAGATTTGTAATTAATATTTTTCATTATAAACAAAGCACCCAATCACTCTCGGTCGGCAGTGCGAAATTGTTAATAATTATAAAATAATTTTATTTTCATTTTTTAATACCTTAATAATTAGTCATAGTACCAACCTTTGTACTGCTATAAAAATATTATATAGAATTATTAAGGATTAACGTATCATCCGAATCACTTGATTTTATTATTGATATCAAACGAATTTCATACAATCAAACTTTATAGAACGCTAAAAACCCGCAAGGGACAGTGGAAAGTGTATACACATGTACTTAATACAAGGAAGTAGATAGTCGTATACGTAAGATGTCAGGCTGCATTGAAGTAAAGGAGGAAAGCACCGTGTCAGACCAGCCAGGATTCTACCCTTCGTCGAGCACAAATGCTTTGTTATAGGGCCGAGCTGGAAGCCTAGGAAAAATCTTTTATTGCCTGTTATCTGAAATGAAACTTGCGGTCTGATTGACAAGATGGGAATGGGACTTTTCGATTCCCAATTTCGATGCCAGTTACAAATTAAGACCTACTAGCTAAGAGTACGAGACGAGTGAAAAACAAAAATAAACGTCGAAACGTAATGCACCCAAGGTACCATCCTAGAGTTAGGACGCTTGTTACCATATACAAAAAGAAACATTGCCAATGAACTAGAAATCTGTATGTTATAGCCGAACAAAGACACGAATAAACCCCATTTTGTATATCAAATTCAACGGGTTCCCGGGTAGAAAAAAAAAGAACGGGGAAAGTTTGACGTTTCCGAAAGTGTGGTTAAGTATGGAATTCCATACTTCAGAGAAAAAAAAGCCTATACAGATTAAAAATTTGAGATTTCATCCTTAGCTACATTTTCGGAAACGCCACACTTTTCCATTTCCTTTTTTTTTCTACGCAGGCTATCATCCCTGAATCTCTTAAAGTTATCCGTTTACTGGAACCTGTCTAGATAAGCGCCTAGTCTGCCACCTAGACTGGAGCCCATTAACTCCCAAGTGACCTGCTGAGCTGATACCGCTTTTATAATAAATCATTCCCCCCTCCCCCCCCCCCCATTGCCACCCATTACCTTCCTGACTCAATCCAGAAAGATACGGTAACCAATCGTCTCCATCCTTCTGGGTCCTATTTCATGTTACAGCAACCGGTCGAATTACCAGTAAGGGAATTATGGGAATCCCAGAAGGAATAACGAGTAAACCAACCTGCTGTGATATTTCGAAAAGTTTGCCTATCTGACTGACTTTATTTTAAGAATTTGTATTTACTTCCCTGTGAGGCATGTAACGTTTGTTTTTGAGTTCATTAAACAGATCCGATAGGATTCGACACAATTTCTATTGAGACGGGGACCGAGGGAACCAATTAGGGACATGGCGGAACGTTTTCGAGGAGAGATGACGTCAGGCGGAACACACAACTGGCGGCTCAACTACGCGAAGCAAGCGGCGAGCATACAGGGGTTGCATAACCGGCGTGGAGCCGAATATCGAGGGAGTGGAGGTGGATGTAATTCCCACCTCCCTGAAAAAGAACATTAGCAACCCTAACGTAGCAAGAGGCCAGGATCTATTTCATCGGGATCGTCAGAACAATTGAAGATCGCGAGCTCACTAGCTGAGCCGATGTAACAGCGAACCTGATTGGACCATTACGGCGCGTTCTTAGGAAGGTTCCCTATTTTGGAAATTTGTAGCGTCGCTCACGGCGTGGCCTATCTCAGGGATAGACGTACTATAGTTTAGTACCGATTTTTCATTTATTGTATCGTATAGCGCTCCATTTGAGGGACCTATTATCCAGAGGAGTATATTCCTGTGGATGGTATAAGCTACTGGACATCGGTGAGTGACGCTCAGGAGTATATTGGCTATTTTTCAATTCACGGGATCAACCGATCTTTTCTGTTCGACGCACTCTTACGCGTCGTCCTGCGCTATCGTGATCGCTACGGGACAGGACGAGGATAGTTAATTCGGTGACAAACAAAGGATCGATCTCTCATTTCCTTCTTTCTATTCTTCCGGCTTTGCGTCACGGGTGCGTGAGTAACTATCGTACCGTTTACTATCGTATCCATTCTTATCGTACCGCCATTATATCGTATCGTTAGTTGCGATGTCCCAGCGGGAACATTATTGTATAATATCGTTCGGGTAATATCCCAGTGCGTTCGGTACCATCTCAATCTGTTTTCCGTGCCTATCACTTGTATTCAACAGTATTGTCTTTATGTTTTTCTATTAAAAATAAATCGAATCCGTCCTTGAATTTTGGTTCCGATAGTTCGGTGTTGTATAAAATAATGTCAGTAGTTTTTAGAGTGAAACTCCCTAGTTTTTAGAATTTTATTATTGTCTCCCAAACCCAGGACCTCACTGCATAAGAGCTGGCCAGGGGCCCTTAGAAGACAGCGTTTTAACTCTGGTTATATCTGGCGTCCAGTTAATTCAGTATTTTATTAATCATTTCTCGCGGTGTCATTTATTTGTGCGATATCGTGGAAAAGTGTACTGTTGCCAAATAGCGTGAATTTTGCAGATATTAATTTAAGCGTTAATATATCAACATATACGCATTTTTTTATTATATAAGAATAAATGTCATCTCACAACATTTTTTTTAACCCGATATTCTTGGAACGGAAATTGAGCAAGTATTATCTCGACTTCGCGGTCTGAATCTAATGCATTATGGACTCCATCTGATATGCTCGATTTATTTCCATTACCGCCAACACCAACCAAATTGATTTTCCATTGAGATATTTGCTTTAAAAGTAATGGGAATAATGTGAATTACCATTATAAGATTCGAGTAAATTAAAGATTGAAATACTGATTGCAATTGTACGAGAGGTAACGAATGTTTTTTTTTTCGACTCATTGCTTATTAACGTTATCTTCAATTTCCGCTATAGTGTAAAACCGATTGTAATAATAATATAGACACATAATAATTATAATAAGAGTTACTTTTTGATAATAACATTGAAATTACATAATTTCAGTAACGAAGATAAAAAATACAAGAATTGTAATTAGAAATCGTAGCTGAGTTCTTTTAACTGGAAAACTAAGAACGGTAGCAGAATTCTCGTGAAAAAAAGGAAAATAAGTGAAATAAAAGACTAGAAAAAAATGGTACAATGAAAATAAACGGCAATTCACCAGACTCGTTAAATTCTTTGAAACGGCCGAAGGCGCGAGGAAAGGCGGCTTGTAAATGTTGATTTTACACAGTTGAACCTCGTTCAGTAGAAAAGCTAGTAACGAGAGCGGATCGATAACGAGTATGGCAAAAAGTGAAGTAGACCAACTACGATGTAAAAATATTCAATTGGTAACGTAACCAAATCGTAACAAAAAGTAGATACAATCATAAAGCAAACAGCAAAACATACAAAAAGATATCGTCATTGGAAATTCTCCATCACTATAATAAAAAAAAAAAAAAAACATCGTCACATGTTATAATATATTCACACTGATAAAATTGCATTACGCATACGAGAAAATTTGTCCGAATAAACTGATTTGGACCTTATCAACATTTTTTCTTACAATACGAATAGCGAGTTTAAACGTCATTTTTATTTATTCAATAATAAATATATTTGAAACATAAATATATTCTGAATAACTAGGGGTTGGTATAGTTTTCATCGAGTCTTAACTCCTACTTAAACATTACATATTACGTGATTACAAAGTATTAAAAATATTTCTTCATTCTCACTCCTTCATTCGAACAAAGCTTATTGCTTCATAGACAGTATCTCTTCTCATTGCTCCCTTTATGCGCTTTATCTTTGCTTCCCTGTCATCTTATTGCTCAGGCTGACTTCGCTGCTATGGAATTTCTCACAATGTTGCGCTACCATTGACAGGCGGTTGACAACAAAAGAGCAGTAAGCTTCCTGTAAATTCTTTAATGCGCAATGTCTTTGGGCTTCATTTAAGGCGTAACATTTTGTCTTTTGTTATGTCGTAATCGGGCGTTTTACGTGGCAGATTGACGTGGTGGGATAGAATGAACATTGTACCGGAATTAAGTCAGAGTTTTTGGCATACCAGTTCTATGTGATATTATTAATTAGTATAAATAGAAATTTCACGAACAAGTACCTTTCTAGAAGTTGAGAAGAAATTCAATTTATTCCAACAACAAGATTCATAAAGTTTCGTATCTCTTAAGTATCCAGTTATCCTTAGTGCGATTGAATATTACAGAGGGGAATGTTAATCCCTCGAGAAAATTTAGAACTCTGCCGTACAAGAGCGAGTGCTATATTAGAGAATAATGCCTGTAATTGATAATATTCGAAAGTTTACATAAAGTAATAATTGGAATTTTCGAAAATCGTTCAATTAGCAACATGAATCATTTCCATTTAATTATTAATGTTTATTGTTTGTTTTGAATTCTTTACTTTAATCTACTTCGTAAAAAAAGAAACTTCTTTTTCGTTCGACTCGTAAGAATTAAGGAACTGATTTTCGCTCTAGTTTGTATGTCATCTTTTTGACATTCTATTTTGAAGATCACAATTTTTTTATGACGAAGTTACTTAGTGGAAAAACAACCAATGTGTATGAGAATAAATCAAAAATATAAGGAAAATAACTTTTTTACAGACATTTTGCTTGACATTTCAATCCATCAAGTTAGTTTAGTTTGACTTACTTATACTGTAAGAAATAAGCAACTGTGCTAAATAATTCTGGTCATTTGATTGTAAGAGTTGACACTGAAGAGGCGGTACTTACGACGCACCCCAGTAAATAATCAGTCCATCAATATACAGAATATATACATAAAAATTCTATTAATACGTATAAAGGTTGTAAGGCAAACTAAAAATAAAAGATATCAAATGATAATAATGAATCAATGCAATGAATCAATTGGATGTATGAAACGGCAGCAATAAACATACATACATACCTATATGAAATACAGATTCTGATTTATCGTAGCTTTCGGAAATGATATGTTACATTTTTATTCGCCACACGTATAAATTGATTGGAAAATATGTTTGACCAGTCTTGCCAGAGAATCTGTAATATGCTGTTTTTTTTGTATTATAAATGATCGACTTCAATCAATAAAAAGATCCAACTGAAAAATGTAACAAATTATTAATCATTGGATATAATAATAATTTAAATTTTCCTATGATGAGGTTTCAGTTTTACTGTTAAAATCTATTATTTGATAGACGAGGATGAAATCGAAATCAGCGAGAGATAAACAAATTTCTAACGGGGAAGATGACAAATAAATGAGCATTTTCATAAAAGTGGATTATTTATCTGTAAAGGTAGGATCAAATCTTTCGACTTTCGGAGACGAAGTATCTAGAAAAGAGGTTTCGCAAATATATTCAACCCAATTAAGTCATAGGTCAGGTTGGATTGCAAGTGATCGAGAGGGAGTGGTAAGATGATTCAAATTATGTAGATAGCGATAAAGTGAATCGATACGAAATCCCCCAGAATAAATTAAACTAGAAGTACATAAAGTTGAATTATTAACAGAACGAAATACCAGCTATGCATCTAATACTGTAATGTATAACATTGTTATTGAACTGAATCGAATAAAATTTAAAAAAGCAGAAGGTTGAAGGAAATTGTTTTGAAGATAAATTATTTGAGTAACATGCTTATTAATAAGAAATAAGATGACTTTGTGATAATTAAAAACATTTGTGTTCTCTAATACTCCGAAATAATTGAATAAATAAAAATAAATTACGTAACGTCCGGTAATTACAATACAATTTTTTTAATAGCAATCCCTACTTAATTATTTTGTAACAAATGAAAATAATGACTCTAATATCCAATGCACATCATATGGAGATGGCAGAAAGGTGATAAAGAAGATATCCCATGTGCGTGACAAGAGTGCTATTGGTGATAGTGACAATGGTGAAGCATTATGAATCCGTGTGACAAATGTGTGACAATCGACGACAAGTGGAAGGTCAATATGTTTCCGGAAAGGGTTGTAAATTGCGTATAGGAGATTGACGGCTTCCCAGCCAATCTCAAACCTTCCGTTTCCTCCACGTGCACTCTCACAATTTATTCCCAGACGAGTCTAAAGAGCAGCCCCTGGAAACCAACCGAGTCCCACTGGTTCAACTACCGGAAACCATCTGTCTAGGATCGTATGTTCCGCCTGTTCGCAATATTTGTAAGGAAATGAAAAAAGGAATAGAAAAAACGATTGTCCATTGAATTTATTTGTCTCCCAATTTCTGCTTTCCTGTCTTATTTCGTGAGAATCTGGCTAGTATCCAGGTTCTTCCTCTCGTGCAAACATATTGATTCTGACGTCAAAAGATTTTTTTTTTCATGTGTTTCCCAAAACACAAAATTTGTCATCTTATTATTAAACTTATTAAATAACATAAAGTTTAAAAGTCCGCTATAAATCTTAAGTACTGTTGTGGCACATCTCGGTTTTCCGTCAGGATTATTCTAGTATTAAACGGAGACTCGGAACAACTTTTAAATGCAAAAATCTCGTTTATTGAAATACACGTCCGCTCTCTTCGAAATATGCCAACAGACTAATTGTTTAACTGTTACTAAGGAAAATCAATAACAACGCTCGCTCGCTTATATTCCATAGATATGGTGTTATTCATAAATATACCGCACTGTGTTATCACGTATGTCCTGGAGGATACAAGTGTACCGATAACTTAAAGTTATGATTGCATGTACACACATGACATTATTTTGTTACTTCAATAAATACGACTTGAAAAAATCATCATAGCACTTTGATGATCTCGTGCCCAAATGTCAACGTCCAAATATCCAACGACAAAATATCCGCGTGTCGAAATGTTAAACGTCTAGGAATTTTGTTTATTAGGTATTCGATTACACCAAGGATTTTATAAGCCCAAGTTTTTTAGCGGTTTTACAGCCCCTAACTGGCCATACGAGATTTTCTTGTACAAACTGTCTATTCAATACTGCATAGTCCCTCAGGGGCCACATGACCATTTACATGTGTAAAATTTTTTTAAAATTAATGATCCCGTTGGTTTTAGCTATAAACTGTCAACTCCAACATCTAACGCGACGATGGGCCACACAAACTTTTAATTTTGATGTAACCACGTAGATAATATAAATGGGAATGTGAAATGCAGTTCGAAAAAGTATGTATTAATTATTTTTCATAAAATAATGAATATTTTGTGACAATTGCTGTGTCATTAACATTTGGACATGCCACCATGAAAATACTATGATGATTCGTTCAGGTAGCAGTTACAACGTGCAGAATATGTACGTATAAGGTACGTACAACTGGCATCTAAAAGATGAATCATGAAAGAAAAAAATCTTAAAAATATCTCAATATTCTGTAATTCATCGATTCTCTCGGACGATCGCACACAACGCTGCTTGTCCTAGAAACGCAAAATTTAGAAACGTAAACTCTTTCAAGAGATTCCATGGTATCCAATAGATTTCACTGGATTTTCTTGAGACGAGGAAACCTGCGTGAAGCTGGCCGGCCAACTTTTATTTTTGACACTTTTCTTATGCCAATCGATTGATAGTCGTTTGATAGTGTTTGATAGTCTTGTAAAAACGTTTGATAGTCATTAGTCTTTTCAGAAAATCAAAATCAAAATCTGGTGTGAAGTTGGCCGGCACTTTTTTGTTTCTAACCGGATTTTGTTTTTCCGAAGCTCAATCGATGCAAAATCGTTTGATATTTGCGAATTAATTAATAAAAACGTTTGATAGTCCATCGTTTGCAAGAAAAATGAAAAAAACCATACGCGAATCAAGAATCCCAATCGCTACGATACAATTGATTCCTCGATCGATATGCCCATTGACCTAGGCCCATTTTCTTCAACGCGGTTCAATGCATAATCTCCGTTTATCTTCGAAATACAAGACCCTGATTGGCTAGTAGCACAGTTAATTCGAGTTTATGCATTGAAACGCGTGGAAGAAAACGGGGTTAGACAACATAACAAACTTTTTCTACTTCCCATCTTTTGATAGTCGTTCGATAGTGTTTGATAGTCTTGTAAAAACATTTGATAGTCAATAGTTTCTTTCAGATATCAGTGTCGTGATCAAATGTATGCAATGAACACAGAAACGACAGTCAACTTCACATCGTACATCGATTTGGCTCTTTTGAAAAAACT
>JARQTH010000052.1:103055-120959 GCA_030142595.1 Trachelus iudaicus
CTATCAAACGACTATCAAACGATTGGCATGAAAAAAAGTTTAAAAAATAAAAGTTGGCCGGCCAACTTCACGCAGGTGACGAGGAAACAAGAGTATAAAGATTTTTATGGGTGGTAAAACTGTCTTATAAAAGGTACAAAAGTTTTCAAAGAAAAATACGAAATTAAAATTTTTACAAGTAAAATGTCTATACCTACATGCAGTATCACTAATATTGATCACCAATCTAATAATAAACTAAGATATAGTCAATTCGTAAATCAAAGATAATAAAAACGCTTTCGCAAATAGTATAAACAAATGCATGTATACAAATTATAAAATTCTATTATATATTCCCAGATTCTAATTCATTTAAAGAATTATATCAGTATCATATTTTCCATTGTACAAAATCTTAAAATAATTACTCGGCATAAAAATTAATAAAAATACAAATTTTCTTAAAATTAAGCTAAATTGATATAATCCTAATAACTCTCGATAAACCACTTGCTATCCCTATAACTAATCAAATCGATGAAACCTGTCTTCTGATACCCATTGAAATATTACAGATTGATCCCAAAAAAATGGTTAACATATAACGAAACGAATCATAAAGACTTCATTCTATCCTAATGTTAGCAAAAATGGTTGCAAGGTACTAAGTAGAGAAATTGATAGGCCGGACGAAAAAATGTACGCAGCATCCGATAGGAAAATACATCAAACCATTATTTTGTTATCCCGAGAGCCTTTGAGGCTGCTTTTACTAAAGGACTTTTATTGCTTTGTCTGTGAGTTACTTCCGCAGGACAGCCAAATCATGGGTAACAGTGAACGTCTGACCTACTAAAAGGTAAAATTTCTTCCCTTCAATTTTGACCAATCTATAACCTACTAAAATCACTAGTGTGTTATCTCACTTTTTGAATCTACAGTCTACCAGACTTATTTGTTATATAAAAATTCCTCTGTACCCCTACCTAGATTTATAGAATTTTCAATAGGTCGCATCGATTAAATAATATTCGATTCTCTGTGAAGTTATTCAGCTATACGAATCAACCTTATGACAACCATTGGTGTGAAAACATCTATGTATTACCATAAAATAAAAGATATTTCTTTTGTATTCCTTTTCGTATTTAATGAGATGATAATATTTTCTATATAGGAACGTGAAGCAGCTAGATGGAAATTTTTAAAATTTGATATGACTTTATTTACATTTTTCTAATAGATATTACTGTATTAAATATACAGCATAATGAAATCTGTGAAATTTTATATTACCGAGAAGAACAGCTGTTATGTGAACCACTCTTATTCTTATGTAGATTATGCGATGAAATAAAATAACAATTTAATACCAATAGCTGCGTAACTGCATCTTTTGCTTCCTCATAAAGGACGCTATGTGACGGTAGAAAATTTGCCTGTCGAGATTTTCATGTCACCATGTTCAGAATGTACCAGAACGTTGAGAAAACACGTTTGGAGAAAATTTCCGGATGCGTGTGTGTGCGTGCATGCGTGCGTGAGTACGCACGCGCGCGCGCGCGCGCGTGTGTGTAATGTCCTCTCAAAATTCAAACGTGTATAACTCGAAAACGGTTTTAGCTACAGCCCTTAAGTTTTGCAGGCATGTGCAGCTCTACAATCCCTTTTTTCTTCATGATTCAAGCTACGGCTCGGATTTTATGTCGTTTTCAAATTTCTAAAAAAACGAAGTTATCACTCTAGCGATCGCAAATTTTGTGATAATCTTCTAAATAGTTCTTGACAAAGAGATTTATATGCAAGGTTGGTTAGTATTGCATTTGGGCCGAATCCATCGAGAAGTTTTGATTTTATGATGTTTTGAATTTTTTGAAAAATTAAATTTATCAATATAACTCCAGTCAAATTTGACCAATTGAGCTTCAACTTTCTAAAAGTATAGAACATCATTTAGCCGTGATATGTCTCAAATTTGGCGGAGATCGGCAAAACGGATCTGATTATACGTATATTCAAGTTTTTGAATTTCGGCCGATTCAAGAATATTGGGTCCGAAGAGATCATACAAGAGATTTATCCTTACATGCGTTCTCTACAGTATGAAACAACCCAAGTTGTGAGAGGCATGGGGACTCACGTTAAACAAGCCACAAGTTGAAACTTGTAATTTGCTTCCTTCGAATCGTAAGTAGTTTACGAAGTCCCTATACGAGGAAGCCAAGAATTTAAATTTTGCAATTTTCTTCCTCTGAATCGTCGGTAGTAGATGAAGATTCATCTACGAGGAAGCCAAAGATTAAAAAAAAATGAAAATGCTTCCTCAAATAGGGACTTCGTACACTACTTATGTAGATTATGCGATGAAATAAAATAACAATTTAATACCAATAGCTGCGTAACGGCATCTTTTTTTATACAAAATTGAGAAAATGTACACTTCCGGGCTAACCGATGGCTTTACACGGGGAAATCGAAAATGTAGAAATAGCATATACATATATATATTTCAGTTGTAATGTAAAATTTTCCCCCAAATTCATTTAGTTTTTCATTTCTATCATTCCATAATACTTTCTTCGTTCTTTTCTTCCTTCCAGCTTTTTCTCCTGGATTCCTTCGTTTCTTTGGCAACGGCAACCGGACCGAAGAATCCAATGCGTTCCGGTCGACGCATAACGAGGAAAAATGGGGAGGATTTCTGTCGACAAGCTGGAAAAATAAGGCAATATTCTAACTAGACAACCGTCAGGAACTTTTATTTCCTTTACAACCACTAAAGAAAGCTGGATCTTCAGATAAAGTTTCAAAAGAAACTAACCTCATATACTACCAACGTTTATCCTATTAAATCTAGTGGATATTCCGCCACCTTACTGAACAATCAAACAACAGTAAAAAAAGCATACATAACTTATAATTTTTTACCAAACAAATACACGAAAATAATATAAAATAATATTTTACTAAAAATTCATATAACCCGAAAAATGTATATAAACGTACATTATTATAATCTCAATAAATTGTACCATAAACTATTGAATCGAGTCGTTGATCATTCTAATCTGCAATCTATATATTGGAAAATTATCGATCAATCAATAACTACCACAATAATTGTATGACGCACTGAAATCAATTGTCAGTAAATTGAAATCGACAATTAATTACAAGCAAATAACCAGAGTACGGTGAATTGATAATTAATATATTGAGCATTTCGCCACAGAACATATACGTATATTTCGTAAAATATCAAATCAGAATTGACAACTTCGTGAGTAAAATATGAAATTAATTTTTCCGCTAAATTTGAACTTGCGTGTCCACAGGTTCGAGTTCAATGCTGGTAATTTATTCGAAACTCATGTAGACCATGACCGAAGGAAACTGCTTCTGAAGGTTGAATACGTCTCGTGCAGATGTTGTTCCGCGCTTCTCTCGCTGAAGGATCGATACCTGCTACAGGTACGGAAAAGGGTACGCTTCTATTATACAGCATGCCTTACCAATTCTACATACAGGATACTTCTAATGGGATTTCCCACGATAGACTTTGGCTTGGACTTTGCTATCAGGCCTGTGCTCAAAGGTGCGCCCATCAATGGGGAAAATAAAATTTTCCGTTTGCGTGTACCGTACGACTGTAAACTAAATATCATACGTCATATTCAATATTTCAGATGTATTAAATAGATGTAGGTATAACATGATACATCTTAATATGCTTTCACAATATTATAGTAATCGCATTTCATTTTTACAATGCTCTACATTCAATTGGATCAAGACTGGAATAATATATAGTTTCTTTTTATTCTTTCACGCTACGCGATTAATTAAGTTTTGACCATATTATGTCTACAGGTAATATTTATGAATGATTATATTCTACATCGAATGAATATGACTGTCGTAGAAATAAAATGGCAAGCTAACTTCAGGCGACGTATTTCGACTGAATAATCCTGTATACAATATAGCTTGTAATAACCCTTAACTACACAGGTCTGACTTTAGGAACACAGTTTGCAAGGTGATATTTGTCAGGCCTGTGAGACTATGGAACTCGAATGCAATTCTATTACCATGAGTAGAATAGCTTGAAAGTAGAGTTTGACGTCACTCTACTCTTAGCTTAAATAATTTTATCAACTGGATATTAAATAATAATTACGTAATAGTTTTCTTTTCGTTTATTGAAAATTTACGTAGAAACAAGCTTGGCAGTAGGCCCAGGCTAGAAAAGTAAATAAGGGTAATACTACGTCATTAATTCTGCAGTAAAAATAATAATTGTAATACAAATTACGTAATATATGGAGAACACAGGTAATATACGAAAGTGCAATAAAGGTATTACAATATTATACAATATTATCATATTTTCTAATGCTGCGTATGTCTAAAGTCTTGCAGTTGTCGTTGGTCGATATTTGACTTATGTGAAGAAAAATCGAAAATGATGGATTTTTATTTGCGTGATAAAAGATAATACATATACTATATTGAAGGAGACTTATCGCCAAAACATTAAGCCCTTATTTCCGCACCTGAAGACTTACGGCGGCCTAAAGGTTAATATGTACTGACAATTAGAACGAAATTTCCAGTTTTGTTAAAAGAGTATTATTAGGTCATGTGCATAAGTATGTACACCAATATACCTTGTGAAATTTTTAATACACATATTCGACTTCACAATGTACTTGTTTAATAGAATGCTTGCATCTACATTGTAATTATAAGTAAATAATAATCTATTATAATAATAAGTAATTAATAATCTCTATATCAATAATAAGTAAGAGACTGTTTCGTTATTGCTAAAGCTGTGCTTTAATGCGTAATTACATAGCTTACAGAAATTGCTATGAAATTTAATTACGAGCATACTCAAGGACTATGGCCAGGCTTGATAGAAAATTTATAATGATAAGCATGATATTTCCTGGGCACTAAAGAACTTTTTGAAAATATTATTAAGAAGTAAGACAATTAGTAGGAAGTATTAAAATTTATTATTTAAATGATAAGAAGCTATATCAATTAATCCAAGGCGTTTCAGGCTGAAGTAATTGATCCATAAAACGAAGCAGCGCCAGTCTAAGTGATAAAAAGAAAAATGAGGAAAATCTTACCTGGTAAAAGAAAATCGTGCCCATTATTAATTTTGGAAAATGGAACGAAGCCAACAGACCGGTCAGGAATTGATGCTAGGCATTGTGAATGTTGCGTAAAGAATAAATAAGGGATTCTTCACAACTCCGTATTATAAAATTGATTAATAACTGACAATCGACGTTGTCTTCGTTACATTCGATAAATAAAATTCCACAATTAGAGAATAAATACAAATGAAGTCTTTGACGCGTGTATTTTTTGAACTTGATGCATCAAAGTTATATATTGAGTTGACATGAAAGTAATGAGACACTTTAGAAAACTGGACACATGTCCTTTTATAAATTAATTGTTTTTGACCATATTCCAATATGTTGTAGAACATTCTAGATACTTCCGCTCTGTGGGTATATACAATAGAATATGGCCAAAAGCAATTAATTTAAAAAAGGACATGTGTAGAGTTTTCTAGAGTGTCCCATTATTTTCATGTCAACCCAATATTTTATATGTGTAGACCTTTATATCAAGTCAAGGACTAAATGATGTTAAGATAAGTTCAATTAAAGAAAAAACTTATATCCATGACGTCAATAGTACTGATCAATATAACAATTAAATATTAAAATTATAATTATCTATTTAGATATACAGACATTACAGACCTTACTCTTCGTCGGATCAACCTTATTTTTCGTTCGTTTTCTTTTTTCCGTTTTTCAAAAAGCAACAATCGACCAATAGAAAGGCAACTACCAGCTTACGTAAAGAAGCAGCTGCAACCAAAACATCTAGCGAGAAAGTCTGCGGTATCGGAAAAAAATGTCATGTTCTAATAAATGCGAAAGGGTCATCCTGTAGTCTACAAACAGAAGATGAGAATTAAAGAGCGAGAGAACTAGACGTGACATTTAAGCGAAACAAAGAAAGACAGGATTGATGTACTTTATTAAAAAAATTTGCCATACATCATGGATGTAGCAAAAAACGTCGTTCTCAAATTCTTCAAATAAAACCATAGACTATAGCTTGCTGTAAAAAAAATACGTTATCGCATATATCTACATCCCGTCCAATGATCTGGAAATAGGGAACGATTTCTGACAGTAACTAACTACCAGCAAGAAAGCTCTCAAGCCGAGACCTTAAAGCTAAAGAGACGATGGAAAGGGGATATTTTGTACTACAAGGTCAAGGAAAGCCCCAAATAGGAAAAAGCAAAGAAGACATTTCGAAAGAACGCGACGTCATTAAGAGTGAGTCTTCGAAGGCAACATTGTTAAAGAAATTCTTAATTTAATGACAGAAGGTTATAAACATTTTTTTGGGCATAGTAACTAAATTTTTTTCATTGACAGATAAGGAAAATCAACAAGTACTTTACAAAGACTGGATTTGTAAATTGACCTGAAAACGCATGGGATTTCCCGGCGTACGTATAAACTGAAATCGCAATAGATTATATAATAGTTTGTCTGTTTTAATTGGAGTTGATCATTCTTCCATTTTGCACTAATGAACGTTCGTTGCTAAAACGTTAATTCCGAATCGGAATGGATTTCCCTAATTTCCTTGAGTTCATCCATTGGCGTCGACGCGACTGGAGGGATGCTAAGGGTTCTCACGTGGTTCCTGCTTTTCAATTAACTCTAAATAAATATTTTCATTGATTGCCAATTCTTACCTCTTTTCTATTAATTTCATTCGATAATATAATTTTGTCATTCTGTTCTACACTCGATTCTGTCAATATTTTCGCCACTGTTTCAGCCCAATAATGAATAAAACGTGAATAAATAATCGATATTATTACGCCAAACTATGAAGATTTTCATGTATCACAAAGTAAGCATAAAACGTAAATTGAAGAATTTGAAAAATTAATACAATTTACGTAATTAATAAAGATGGCAAATTTACTCTGTGTGATGCGTAATTTGTTTGAATAATTCAACAAAAATTTGAGCCGGGCACTTTTTAAAGCATAAAAATTGTCAGACTTACTAATTGAACTTTTACTCTTTGAATATGCATTTTCTTAATTCTTGCTAAATACTTATAAGTCAATTGAAATACTTTACCCTCGTTATCTCCTGTTATGCTGTAGCCTCAATGCTTCCTTTGAATAAAATAATCCAAATTCTGTAACCTTTCTCAAAGCAAAACACGTTGTAAAAGATATTTTCTTACTGAATTGTACTTTCTGTATAACGATTAATAATATTTAAGAACACACGCACAATAATATAAGAATCTATATAATCCATAGTCACGCTTGGAATTTTTGTATACAGTACCTACACAAAGATAAATTTCAATTATTATTATTATTGTCCAAATTATTTTTGTATCTATACACATTCATTCCAAATGTCACTACGGAATTATCATATCGAAGTATTCTCCTCAACTTTTAGCTTCGATCCATAACAATGAGAATCATTAAAGCATGGAATGCGCCGTAAAGGCACAAGCTAGAATCTCTGTTATTCGCGAGCAGTAAACATATTTACGTAACACATTACTGCTTGTTATTATCCTCATTATTTACAATTCCAAAGAAAATGTACCCAATATATTTTTAGAATCCAGATATACCGATGATATTCGTTAAAGCTCAAGAAGCACTTCTGGATATCGTAATATTTATAATGAATGGTTTTTTTTTAATTTTCTTACTTTACGAATCCTCCTGATACTAATTAAGTCATTAGTTTTCTTCAATGAATCTCTTTTCTACCATCGTGCAGTACTACTTTCGTTATCGTTTTTCCAATTAATTGTTTTCGTGTCCTACTGCCCTTGTTTTATCACGAGTCCCGACTAATCCCTGACATAACTCTGCATAGGGGTATTTATGACATATCATAATTAATTATACATATATGGTCTGCTTTAATAACCTCCGTGCTGCTGCTGATATATATGCTAAATTTCCCATTTACCATATCATTGGTCCATTATGAGAACATATTGACATCCTACTCCATTTCAGAACAGTATATATTTTACGTATCTAGAACAATACTCATGTACAAAGTTTAATTCAACCAGTTTGCAATAAACGACCTATATGTTATTTTAATCACCGTCTGAATGTTTATTATTATAACATTTTCAATATCACTCACGAAACAAAAGTGCACAGTAGAATAATAGGTAGCTGGAATCATCACTTAATTGATTCTCAATTAAAATCGCCTTTGTCAAAAAAATAAAGATAATTTATAAATTAAACTTTAATTGAAGCTTCGGTCAAAGTCTATTTATAATATTACCGACCCTAAGTGATGTGAAAACCGTTTTTTTTCAATATTAAAAAAAATCAAAACGAAATACCCTTTAATTTCAACTATAATATTATCGTTCATTATCTTCTTATAAATTGTTAATTATTAATTTCGTAACTGTATAGCGAGCGGTTTTCAAATATTTTTTTCTTTTCATGAAATCCTTTAGTATTCAGCCAAAAACTAAAGACCTTGATTTTTGCCGTCATTGTTGCCAATCTAATTTAAATCAAATCTCAAGCAAGCTGCGACAGTTTTCCTATTTTATCGTATGACACTAGTATACATACTTACAAATATTATAACTTTCTGACGTCTACCTCAAAGTCCTTACTTTCGATGTTTGCAAGCTGTGCAGCTTTTCATACTAAAACTTTTGTCCTGACATATATTGCTATTCGTATACGCGCTGCTATTTCTGTTATTCTGCATCATCGCTCGCGATATCCAGTCATTGCTCCAAGGTTTCGCGTATTGAAATATATAAGCTAACGATTCACTATACTTCAAGGTTAACCGAAATATGCATATCCGTTATTGAACGTATCTGTTATTCAATATAATACAATTTATGCATCAATAATAATTATTGATATTCTAGGTTGAAACAAATTTTTAATACATAATATCCATAATAAATAAAACGGTGGAGACTTGCGTGCGCGCGTATCACAGAAGCCAAAATTTTTGTTGAGTAATCAAACCAAATAAATTATTATTATAAATTCAATTTCAAAAGCAGATAAGTTATTAAATTTTGCAAACGATACGTATAGCTTGAAAACGTCACGCATACAAAATTAATGAATTTTTTAATACTTTATATTTATTTACCTTTGCAAACCAAATTTCGTATATATATTTTTTGGTACGAGCACAGCACTATATCTAGGTACACTTATTTCCCCTAATTTTCATGAATTCGCAACACTCTGTTTCATGTTCTACACGATAGTAATGACAACAGATCCTATTGGACTTAAGGGATAGTGATTTTATTATTTGACAGGAACACGTATCTACTTAAATAGAATAAATCAAGTGCACAAGGTAATTGTGAAGCCTAACGATTTTCTTCTTCTTTCTTCATTTCCCAATATTGGTTTTACGTAACGACACTAAGCTCGTCGGCGTCCCTCGTTTTTTAACGATTTAATTAACCAATCCCCTTTCATTCTCTTGCACTTGAGTGCATCGAAGGCAAAGCAAGAACTGATTAAGACAAAAAAAAGGTTACGTAAAGAATAATTATTATAATTATAATTATAAAATAATGCACGTATTTATGCACGTGTACATAAAATCACAACGTGAAGCCTTGTAAGCCTAGAAAGACCATATCCTTCTAGAAGCAAGTTTAAATATTTTACCATTGAAGCAGAAAGCGAGCAGAGTTCCTGAAACAGACCAATTTCTAATTTACACCAAAAGATCTTAGAAACTGAAGGACATGAAGTTTCCAGCTGTTTACTTATGCAATTATTCCAATTCCGTGATATTCTTCATTTTCCTGCTTTATCCAGTATCTTCTGTGTTGGAGCAGATATAAGCATCCTAATATTTTTTTCATTCCAAATAGTTATGAACAGAAAGGTTCAGAAATACAACAAGAAAAAGTGAAGAAAAGTTGAATAAATGAATATGAAAACAAAAAATGTAGAATGGTATAAGGGTTTATTAGGTCGTAAAGGGCGGCATAAAAAATATTTTATGAGTCCCAAGTATCTACTGGGTCGATCGTTCATTGTGAGTATCTGAGTTTATATAGGTCTCGATTCCCTTGGAAAAACAGCGACAAGGAACATATCTGAAAATCGTTACATCGGAACTGGTCCGTCAAGACAGGTTGGTTTATAAAAGTTGAATCACTCGCTGCCTATAAATACAACAATAATTTAGTAATAGGACGATACTTGGTTTTAGCTGCGGATTAGCTCGTAATCTTTATCGCCTAAACATGACGTCGGAAAAGTGTCGATAACGTCAAGTAATCAATTTTTTCATCGGGATATAATTTTAACGCATATACGACATATATGACATTTGGACACTCCGAAATTTGTTCGGGAATATTAATAATAATTAATCAATATTATTATTCATTATTGTTGTTTTTTGAACTTGCATAAAGAAAATAAATTGTTTGACTTTTGAAGGCAACACGAAAACCCTATTATTCGTGTTTACGTTTCGTCTAAAGAAATCGTTCCGATGCGAAAGACCCAAAGTAAAATTAAATTGCAGTTATTCCTATTGCGTTGCAATTTCTTACAATTTTATGTGCTTCTAATTTTTTTAAACAAATTTTACCTCATCCTGTGACTTTTGTAATTACAGCCACTGTTGTATTGATCGAAGTGGCTCAAAGGATAATTTATAAAGGATCTGGGAGCGATTTGCGAGAATCAAAAGAGTTTCAAATGTAACAACGTCACCACAAACTTCTTACTGTTTGCCCTCCGCTACTCGTGTTTTATGAGAACCATTCATTTTTAATGGCCGACAAGACGAAACTCTCCGTCCTTCTTGGTATTCTTATTTTTCTTAGTCTCGAGTTCCTCCAAAGCTTTTTGGCACAGCTAAATTTCTTTCTTTGTCTTCTGAACTGTCAAGGATTTAACGAAGATTCTGAACTCTCTTAGCTGACTTTTTAATGTCTTCGTCTTCCTCGATCATCTTCCGGCTCAAGTTTGTACATTTTTGTGTCAGTTTTTGTTACTATTTTAAACAGACAAAGTCACTGCTTCCGGGCAGTAGCTCTCAAAATTTAACGACTCCTCGTCATCTAGAACCGTTTTTCAATATGAAGTCAGCGTCCCTCTTTAATTCAGTAGAAATTTTGAGTTAATATTTTTATTCCAATAAACTTTCGGCCAATGATAACAAATATTTATGAAATTTATCGGCATGTTATCTTCTAACTTTAATATCAATTAATTATGCACCCAATAAGATTTTAATACTTAAATTAATCATTATAGTATACATCACAGATTTTGTATCTATACGAGGTGCCATCTTCCCTTAATCCGTGCATGATAAGAGAAATCCTATTAAACTAGGTGTACGCGCCTAGAGATGATTCCATAATGAAAATGGAGCAGGTAAATGTCAGAGGTCATAGCATCCAAGATGGCGAGTTTAAAGCTGAGGTAGAAAATACATAATAGAGCCCAGCAGAATGAGATGCTGTGAAGTTCGAAGGTCAAATATAAAAAAATGGAATATAAAATGGAGGGATATACATATAACATTTACACGTGAAATGTTCAAAGTTAATTTTTGAAATTTACGTTACGTTGTCCAAAAATTAATCACGTTACTTAATGCTGTATAAATAAATAAATTTAATGTTTCGCAATAATTAATTCACGTAGATAGCTCAAGATAAGAAAGATTATGTTAAACGACAAGTACATACCGGGTGAATCACCTAACGTTTGCACCTCAAATATCTTTATTGTTTCTATAGATACGTAAAATATTGTAAGGACAAAGTTGATTGATACAATGGGGCTGACATGAGGCCAAAAAAAAATTTTGGTTTTCATGTCATTTTTTAGAGATATCAAGGCCACCTTGACTTTTTTAAATGGAACCATCCTTTTTTGAATATCTACAGTGATAGTCTCTTTCATTAGGAATTCAGCGATTATAATTATTCCAAGGTCATTCAAGGTCAAGGGTAGAAAGTGATTGGACCATATTTCGTTAACGGAATGATGACGGGACAGAAATACGCTTGATTTTTGCAAGAAGATCTGCCAATTCTGTTAGAAGATGATAATAAGTACATCCGAGGTGATATTGGTATATGCTGTGATGATACGCTGACGCATAACTTCAAATGTTGGTGGAGCATTCATGTACACGGTCTCTTTTAATAGACTCCATATAAAGAAATCCAGTGTCCGTGACCTTGAATGATCTTGGAAGAATTATAGTCACTGAATTCCTAATGAAAGGGACTATCACTGTAGGTATTTAAAAATGGGTGGTTCCATTTAAAAAAGTCAAGGTGACCTTGATATCTCGAAAAAATGACACGAAAGCAAATTTTTTTTTGGCATCAAGTCGGCCCCATTGTACCATTTAACTTTGTCCTTACTATATTTTACGTATCTGTAGAACCCATAAAGATATTTGAGGTGCAAACTTTAGGTGACTCACCCGGTATATCCAGCCAACAAAGTCCAAGATTTATAACGCTAAAGTATCTACATTGCAAATCGACGATAATCAAAGGCATCTTAGTCTTATCGGCAGCGCGGCAGGAAGCCAATGGGGCGTCTATTTAATTGGACCGGATGTCGTAACGGAACCTACCGGAGTGAAATCTAGCTCAAGTGATTGACGCCGGAAGCTATATTCCGTTTGGAGTTCTACCCCATTTGTCATTAAGCTGATTTTCTTTTTCGCTTGGTTCTTCTTTGCACAATTTTCAAAGAAATTCCACTCGGTAAGTGAATTTCAATCTAAGCTGGAAATTGAAATTCGAGTAAAGGCTTCTGTGAGAAATTACTAGAAATTGATTCCATTTCGGTGCACAAATATAGAAATATAAATCAGTATAACTTTACCGTAAAAATGATAGCGAATAAAAGAAATTGAAGAATGGACACCATCAATTTTCCCTCTGACTGGACGGTACTAAATTTCACAGAAGTAGATCAATTAACGGGATTCCCAAGGGAAGGTTTCAGGTTTCAAGTCGAATGATGGAAACTCAAAATTTGAATGAATTCGTCGGATGGAATTGCAAGGAAATTTACAATTCAGTAGCTTTACGTTCAATTCGAATTCCCAACAGGGAAATAAAGGTCCAGCATTGTTACATATTCGAGCAGAAGTACAGACGTAATTGATTGCTTGTAGTTTATCGATTTTACTATTATCACATCTGAAATACGGTGTTCAAATTATATCATGCAGATAAATCAATTTAATAAAAAAAAAAAGTGAACAAACCAGTAATAATTACCATACGACGGTTTCACAAAAATTGTACAAGTTTTTTTGCTGTGACGTAAAGCTCCGCAGCAATAAGAATAATTCGAAAAAGCGATACTCAAATTATAAGTAAGCTGAGAGTAAACACGCCTTAATTAAGCTTCACAGTTGCTTTACTGTCCCTTTAACTTAAAGCTGGAATTAGAGAATCGAGCAAGGAATGCATTTGCATATCTCAAAGTCTGTAAATGCGGGATAAATTCTACAGAAGTTTCGAAAGGCAATCGTAATACTGTTACACGATAAAGAAATAACGTCTAACGGAGGTTAGCAATTAATAGTTCGGGTAGCAACCGATAAGTACAGACAAGGTAACGCAGGTTTCTGTACTAGAAGTCAACTCGAGAAAAAAATTGAAGGTAAAACTTGAAAAGAAATTTAGTTAAGTATCAACCGCTAATTGAATACAATTTTCAAAGAACATATGAACCATAATAAAAGTTGATAGGCTTTTTAAGAGGGATTTGAACTCTGGACTGCCGACAACCTAGACGTATATAGGTTCGACATTGTAGCTGTCGACAATCAACCCCTTGCGCCATATGTCGAATATATATTCGATAAAAAAAATAGGTAGTCTGAAAGTTGATTTCAAAATAACTGTCATTAACTGAAAAAATGAAATAAATAGCTATAAACTCTTTATCTCTTTTTAAAAGCTGTTAAAAGTAAATATACGATTATATTATCGATTATATATTATATAGTATAAGATTTTACGTCATAACTCGTCGTAACATTTTTGAAAGTATCTGTGAGTTAACAAAATTTATATTTTTAATATTTCTTTGCTGATAAACTACGTGTCAATAAATGGGCATAATAGCGATTAAAGGAATGTGTATAAACTTCAAACTGAATCCAACGAGCATTTCTCTCAGTTACATTATTTAATACAAATTATACACAGTTTGGGGTTTAGTTTGCTTATTTCTTCTAAACTTCTGGTGATTTAAGTTCAGTGACTTCATCCGATTCGTGCTTCGAAACAGATGCCACGTTGGTCAATGGTTTTCACTTGGTCAAAAAAGTTTTTGTACCGTTCTTCCGTAAATTAAAGAAATCAATAACCGATTCGACATGTCAGCGACGCGACGCTTTTTTCTCTTCGTTTCTCTTCCTTTTCGTCAGATACAAAATGACGCGATTTTCGCACATCAAAAATACTTTTGAACTTCACTGTATCTCTAATTTGGTAGTACTCACCGAATGCTGTTGCATGAGATATTCCGCCTTTCAAATTCGCCCAGCAGTGTTATTTACTCATTATTTATCTTGGGCACTTTTCTTCACACCATTTATTTTTGAATTAAATTTTGGACGTTGAGTGCGCTCATTCTTTTGCACGTGTCGTTGAAATATACCAAAAACATTTGTTAGGTATTTTTTTTTAATATGTCAGCATATCAAACAAGCTGCCAATTAGTCTTTTCATATTTCAATCGTTACGTAAAAGGATCTCGAGTACGTTCATTTAACAAATATTGTCCACTCTACGCTGCTCTTTACATATTGAATTAAAATTCACCACTGGAGGATTCAGCAGAACATACAAAAGTGCCAATAAAATTTAAATATTGGACTCTGTCAAATGATAAATATTGAATATTAAGTAGCAAATTGAATTCATTCATGGTTAGCAAATAGCGTGATTCAATTCAGTGCGACCTATGGGTCCCTTTATCTAATCTATGCAAATGAAAATCGCATTTGTCGAGCTCCGCCTGAACATGACAAATACAAAGCAAAACAACTACACATATACTAGTTACCCTCATTAAACATCGTTTTGAATTATATTTATACACAAAAAGTTTTTATTGCTAAGACTAATTTGACTGACCTTAAAAATGATCTGAAATCAAAATAAAAATTCACGATACAAAATATTGGGTTCTCTGGTATTATAACTATGACCAAATTTTCAAATTTTCATAATTACTTTACATTTCATTAATTCAAATCTAGTGCAATTAGAAAAATCGCAATAAACATTAATTTTTTTATTAGACATTACATAAACCACGTGGATTGAGTATGCTTCTCACGTGAATACTTTAAACAGCAAAAATGACTCACGATAAAAAAAAATGGAAACAAATGTCAGAGACGTTAAAATAAATTTTATGAATTTACACAAGGTACCGAAATTCTTCATAAAATGTTCTCTCAATCTCGTTAATTAGATTACTACACTCCTCAAATTTATCCTTATGAGTTTTTGGTCCTCGGTACATAATATTGTTACTGCTATTCGTAAGTATACGCGCTACACAAATAACCCTAGAAAGTTTAGAGTGAAACGTGATGTATCCGTTATTCCAACAGCTCCGATTACCCATCAAGGACGCCCATACAGCATGAACCTTTTATGTCACCCTCACGATAACGCGAGTTACGTACGAAGCTTCACCGTTTCTCTGCGATAAGCATCAATTCAAGTGGAAGCACGTACGAATTTATGAAACTTTTTCATGGAATATATATATGTCGTTTGAGTACAGTAGCATAAGGAAAATTCAAAATACACCCTTTGTGCAGCAGATACACGAAACCATTTCCGGAGCGGCAATCTTCTTCGAAATAAGTGCCAACGAAGATAGAGCGCGTACAAATATGTTTCCTTCGAACAAGTCCAAAGTTTTCTACTCGAGTATAGAATAAATATTGAAGGATAAGAAAAAAGATTAGTTCAAAAATTTCTAAGAGAAACTATAAAGTGTTAATATTTGGACTAAAATTTAATTTTTATATCAAATTTTTTAAATTAGAATTATAACAGAGTTTATTAGGGATACGCTGATATTATTGAATGCTTTGATATATTTGAAATGAATAAAAAAAATATTAAGGGGCTATGAGGATTTCATGTATGAATAAAAATGTGACACTGTTTTTTTAGCGTTATGTATGCGGTTATAGAAGAGTTATGAAATTTCGCAACTTTAACAGAGACTTCGTATACGATACGCCTGTTTCACGTGAAAGCAAATATTAAATTTTAATTCGGAAACGGAAAGCTTTTGCAAATTTGATATCTCGTTAACCATGGTACCAGCGTTGAAAAAAGAATTAGGATATGGAATGCGCATTGAAAGAGCAAATTTGTTTTTAATTATTTCAATGTATTATTCGTTAATCGCTTTACTTTACTTATACGAAGATTCTATACCGGCTCAAGGTTATTCAACTCAATACACTTGCATGAAAGCAAAATTCATCTGCTCGTCTATTTTAAGTACGCATTGCAAATTTTACCAAATTTTTTTGTAACATTTTCAAAAATAAATATTTCTCTTTATCCTGCGACTTTTGTTATGAATTTACATCAGACATCAATTTTTTTACTGTTAGTCAAAAAAAGATTTGAAAAAACATCCGTGAAACCTTTGCTCAAAAATGTTTTACAAGGCACCAAACTCCAATTAGCAAGATCCATATATTCCATAAGTAGCAAATTAGAGACCCTCCTAGCATCGTAAAAGAATTTACTGGTTTTAGAGAATTTCAATGAATTCCAATTAATGCACCAATTACTCGAAATTTATAATTACTGTTTTCTACAAAACGATGGCTTAAGCGAGAAGCAAACGCGGAAACGTTTCATTTAATATTTATCACGAATATATTTGTAATCTGCTCATTTTTGTAATCAGCTTTAGCAAGTAAGTTCCAGCAGATGTTTACAAATTCCCCGCCGTTAAGAAAAGAAGAACAGAAACACATAATCGCCGCGCCTAAAATTCTCCACGAATTATCCGAAGAATTCATTTGCTGTTTCAACTTGTATTCGTATTGGAATTCAAATAGGAAGCATATCATTAACACTTTGAACAATATTCAACGTAACAAGCATAATCATTAGCGTAATCACGTATCCTTTCTCAACTACACAAAAGTATAATACGATATCCGCGTACTTCACATTCTGTTGTCAAACACGTATATTCGTTGCACAAAGCACCAAAATAAAAAAAAATAAATAACAAAGCCACCGTTAACACAATGCAGATGCGGTACTTGGCGCTCTCATGTTTACATTCAAAATTCCCCCATGAAAGAACGTCACTCACAATTTACATAGAAAAATCGCAATAAAACAAAAGCGAATTGCGCATAACCCAAACCGAGACACGTCACCGCGTCGATTTTCCAGGAGTTCAACTATCAAACGTGCAGTCGGGCCTGAGCTTGTGATTGGAGCCTCCTAATTGAATAGGTATGCAGCCCGCGCTAGAGTTTCCACCGTAAAACTATCCTGCCCAACAGATGCTGGTCGCCCCTTAGAGTCTTGCACTGTAAGTAATTTTCACTGCACTTATTTTATTTTTTTCTCTCTTGACTCGTTCTCGGTTCGTGAAGCGCGGGAGAGTTCACACCGGAGAAACGCGAATCCACGTTCTAAGGATACAAGGATGGAGAGTGAGAGAGAGAGAGAGAGAGAGAGAGAGAGAGAGAGAGAGAGAGAGAGAGAGAGAGAGAGAGAGAGAGAGAG
>JARQTH010000052.1:121059-247273 GCA_030142595.1 Trachelus iudaicus
AGAGAGAGAGAGAGAGAGAGAGAGAGAGAGAGAGAGAGAGAGAGCGAGAGAGAGAGAGAGAGAGAGAGAGAGAGAGAAGGAACGAGAGGGAGAATAAGCGTGATCCAGCCAGGATGAGTGCGTAGCAAAGTGGGGATAAAAAGATGAGAACGGAAAGCACCCCATGAGATTACGGAGGGAGTTCAGATTGAGTACGGAGTGGTGGAGGAAAACCAGGAACATGAACGGCGGCTGTATGTCTACTGCCGTTGAACCTCTCCCTCCCCTAACGACTGTACTCCCACCACTGAGAAAACTACCCCCACCATTACCACTATCGGCACTAACGCATCAGAAGATTTGCTTGTTCCACTGGCACTATGCTTTGACTGGTTTTGCCGACGAATCCAAGATCGAGTGGACCAGGATCCTCCATCAGTGTCCGGAAAATCCAAAGCGCTGTTGCAACGTGCTTGGGAGCGACGGCTGGCGTCCACTGGCGTTCACTGGCGTTCACTGGCGTCAGCCAAGGCTATAGGATCGAGAGTTCACTGATGTGAGTTACCGAGGCTGGGATAAGCTTGCGACGTTGCAGGAGAGAAAGGGGAGGGTTTGGTGGGGGCAGAGAAATTTAATGAACAGGAAGAAATAGGAAGGGAGGCCTCCCTTGAGGAAAAAGACCATACGAATAGTTAGGCATACAACATGATAATATGGGAGTCATAGAACGAGAGATGGTCGAAGGAAATAGAGCGGAATTATATGGGAATATCTAGTATCGTCAGATAATATAGCGAGGGGGTGCGTAAATACATAGTGATTAATTACACATATGCTATCCATAGAAAAGCTTGGTTGGATGAAAATATATAAATGGCGTAAATTTGTTACCAGATGGAGGGATGTATAATGTTTTAAAAGGCTAAGCGTTATTTGGAACGCGTACTTTGTGGTATATAGTTGACTTTTTTAACTTTCTTACAACAAAGGATAATATCACATTCATTTGTTACATTGCGCGCAAATTGTTACCGTGTGAAAAAGGGGGATATAAAATATGAGTTAAACAGCACGAAAACATGGGAATATCTGTCATTGTGGAATACTTTCGTGAAAATGGTGTGTTATGAAAAAGTTACACTGCTTCTACCTGACAGAACCGGGCAAATAAAGAGACTCTATCTCGAGGAAATATATAATATTTAACCGATCGAGTGATAAGCGCGCAAGACAATCATGTAATGCGAATGATTCACATTACCAGGGACTCGCAGGGAGAGAATTTCAAACTCGAATATCGTAGCACAGAAAACACTGTCACTAAATGTATTTGACTCGATCGAAGCCTTCCGACGAAACCTCGGCCCCTGCGAAGTCTGATTTTTCGATCATTCTCTAGAAAATTAATAAAATATAAGTAAAAATGAACGCTGACTGGCTGGTGGAGGTGTTATGGCCGCCGTCCATGACCTTTTTCGATCATGACATACCACTTATCGCAATATTTCACGAAATTGTAGACGAATGTCCAAAAAAGGGCTTCCCGAGGATTAAAAAATATGTACCAAGAACACACCATATCACTGAAAACACTCAATATAAAGCCAACACAAAGATTTTTCGATGCGAATAAATCGAGCTGTCAACCAAAAACTTTTCCTCATCCAGAATTTAAACTTTTTGCCGCGGGAAACGCTACTACTAGCCCGTGACGTCACTACTACTCCGAACGCGTGCAGGTCGAACATCGGTCAGTGATCGTGAGTTTTCATAATCCATCATTCGTTAGACGGCATTTATACTTAACAGTTGAAGGTTTTTGCATCAATGCTCTATTACAGTTTCGCTCCCTCCCCCAGTACTGTACAGTTACTCAGTAGAAACGCACCAGCAGAAGTCTGCCGCAAGTGGCAGACACGCCAGTGCGGCTTCTTAAAAAAATGACATGTGACTTTGACCGATTCCCATAAGTGCAAACTGACAGTTCGCATAGCAACAAGTTAGGTTCTTGAAATATTTCAAAAATTAGGTTACTGAAATAATTAATTAATATTATATTGACACAATGTAATATCAATTAAGATTTAATTTCACAACAGATTGCAATTAAAACAATTTAAAGTTCAAAATATTCACAATTTTGATATTTCCAAGTAATGATTACAATTGCAATTCTGCAATACAATGCTGCGAAATAATTTAAAAATCAATTAATTGAAATATTTTTATAGCAAAAAGTGCATATGAATAAATTACTTTTTGTCATTGGTTGAATCATAATAACAGTAGAATCAATGTTGCGCATCCAAAATAAATCACTCTTCGGACTGTATCAGGATACCTTAAAGAGATTCCCAGGAGTGTTAGGTGAAATCTGTTGTGAAAATAAATCTTAACTGATATTACATTTTGTCATTACAATATTAATTAATTATTTGAGTAACGCAACTATTGAAATATTTCAAAAACCTAACTTGTTGCTATACGAACTGTCAGTTTACGCTTATGAAAATCGGTCACAGTTACATGTCATTTTTTGAAGAGGCCACACTGCCGTGTCGGCCACTTGCGGTCAACCTCTGCTGGTGCGTTTCTACTGACTGACTCTGTATATACACATACCAGGTTCATCGTTCGCGAGCAACTAATATTGTAGAAACGTTTACTCCAGAAGTAAGCTTGTGAAGTGTTTGAGATAAATTTTCATGAAAGATGTCAAACGATATTTCCATCAGAACTCTTAAATTAACGAGAATATGTAGGGAAAAAAGAGAATATGATGTAGACATTGTTTGACTCAAGTCAGGTAAGACGTCATTAGTTGTTGCACGTCGTTAGTTTCCATCGTGAAGGAAACAGCTAATGAGCCACGTGCAGCCACGTGCAAGCTGACCTTTAGGTTAAGTCGCTGGAATAAAACTTTCGTAAATGTAGCTTTTCCGAAATTTTCATTAGTAAGTGATGTACCCACGCTACGTGAATACATTCTCGTGATGGCTGATTATAATGAAATTTAATGTCTTCGAAGAGGCTCACAGATTACGTATTTTAAACATATAGTGAATAATACAATATTTTCTCCAATTGGCTAAGAAAAAGCATCAACAAATAGTTACTGAGTATGATAATAATCTAATTACACAAAATATATTATTTTCTAATTTTCCAGATTGCTAACTAGATTAATGATATTTTATAATTTTTACTATCAATTATTTATTCTTAGTTCGTGAAACGTAATATGTATGGATGCTGCATAATATTTCACTTCTTAATCAGAGTCAGACCATTGTACAGTTATTTATGGGTTGTATTTAAAGATTACAATACCTATTCAAAATTCTATTCTAAAAATGCTCTTAGCTAACAACTTTAGAGGGACCAGCGATTTTTACTCAAGTCAAGTTAATATCTTATTAGTTTTTGAGAAAGATTGTATGAAGGATGATTTTTTAAAAATTCGGAATTATTCTACACTTCATTTTTATTATTGATTCATCTGCCTTTTGCCACTTCATTTTCAACAGAAAAGTATTCTACTGCACGTTCCAAATATCAATAAATTTTGGAGCTCATTAGAGAAAGCTAAATTGATTTGCATTGTTTACAATGCAGTGCTAATTGATTTGGATATTTATCTTATAGAATAATCTATCACATTTAAATATTTAATATACGAAATATTAATGAAAATCTTTAGATTTCCAATATGTTAGAAAAGTTTTTTGATTTCTTATATTTTTATGAAAAGTCTCCCAGTGACAACCATAAAAATCCAGCCTAACGTGCAAGCACCAGTAGATTCTGCAAAATTTAATAACGTGCTTCGCGAAGCGTGCACGAACCTCAAGGTAAAAAGAAATGAAACCGAAACTTATGATTAAGAAGACTCTCCATTGTAATTATTTATATTCATTTTTTTTCGGGGAAATTTTTATTAATTTTTTTCGTACGTCATGGTACACATATATGTGTGAAATATTCGCAGGACATTTATATGTAAATCTTCAAAACTATATTCATAGAATGTTTTATGAAGGAATCGAACATGCTATTTCTATGAATAAGTTGTCACATGGACGGGGCTGGAAGCAAGGAAGCTTCGCACCCAAAAATCTCGTAATTGGCTATACGAGAGTAATTCCCAATGATATGGTGTGAAGTTTATAGATGTAAAACTTTCCCCCGCGTGTTATCTGTTAATCTTTCCCCCTTAATTACCATTGTATATCGTGTGGGCCATTTAACAAATCACATACTACCCAGCAAACAGAATGTAAAAGTTGCTTAGCGGCATGAATGATAGTTAGAACATTTTAACCAACCCACGGTGATCATCAGAGGCGCTACGTGACTTGTCCCGGGGGAAGGACTCGATCGAGTCTCTTGAGAGTACTAATTTACATTTTTTGGATAATTGCTATATTTACGTAAAGCTAGAATTAATATTTATCGATTTATCATGTATTAAGATCGTTTGTCTACCGTCGTGAGAACATTCTTCGTCTCAAGCATCGACTATGAATACGGGTCTTAGGACAATACACGTAATGTTATTAGACGAAATTCGCATTTCGTGACTAAAAATATCTCATTTCCACGAAAAATAATTGCTATTGGAACATTTTTCTTGCAAAATCATAGTTAGGGCGCCATTTGTTGTCTAACTACAGCCCTGTTTATATCTATCGTTATCCTTTTCTAGATGTTGACACAAAACCAACGGCTACGTCCTTTGTATAAAGAAAGTAAGGAAGGAACTTTATACTAAGAAGTAAGGAATAGGGACGTCACGGAAATGCGTTATGGCACGTCATAAATGGAGCTTATTATAAGATGCCTGCCAAAACGTCTTCAAAAGAACAAGAGCAGCGCCTCTGTCTATTTTAAAATCAGAACAATTCGTCGTTTCTATTATGTCTCAGTTACGTGTTAAAGAAAGAAATGCCAGTACGTATATTTAAAAAAATGAAAGAATGGTGAGCTGCTGCCTTTGCGGTTTCTCGAAAAGGGAAGGTTATAGAAAATCTTCAATTAGTTGCCACACGTTCGAATATTTTCTCATTAACTACAATCCATTTCGAAGTTCATCCGAGTATATGTTTCACATATTTTAAGTAAAATAAAATAGAAATTTAATAGAAATATTGCAATGCGCAAGGTCTGAATCCCGATCAAATCTATATTTTGAAGATCAAAAAGATATTTAAAATTTTTTCGCTTTAGCTTCTATAGAGTGTATCAGCTAAGATGCACGTTTGAGATTTGCGATGAAACTCCAAAATCTACATCCAGGATCACGGAAATCTACAGCAGAAATACTTCAGTTTCTAACTTGTAATAAAAAATAGCATTGTAATATGTTTTAGCCACCTTTTACGGGTTTGCGTCTGACTGGATGCTTACCTCAAAACAATTGCGAATCGTGAGTTCGACGTGAGGCTGCTTCACTAAGCTAAGGCGGAACGCCAGTATCAGGAGTTTGTCAAAAAATGATAAAATTTCGAACGCAAATATCTCCCTTATTATGCGTGCATTCCGTCAATCAACAACTTGAACAACAATCAGATACTTGCAGTTTGAAAATAAACAGTATTAAAACAGTCTACGACTCGGTGGAATCAGACTCTAGTAAATTACGTGTCTAACAACAGATATATGTATATGGAATTTCAATGGTGCTTTAATTTTATAAATACTCCTAAGAAAATTTAATAATCTGCAAAAGTACATTTCAAATATTGCGCTATTTCGTTACTTCCGTTGACGTCATAAATATACGTAAGTAATGTCTTGGTGAACCATCCCGGGTACGGCATACACTCGTAACTTGTAACACTCTTTCACACTCCTTCCTTACTTCTATATATTTATATGTATTCTAATGCTAGACCAAGTTATGTAGAGTCTCTCGAGTAACAGTCTGACGAAAGAGCATTTGTGGTAGTGTATATGTGTATTGGGGCTAATCGGATATGGAAAAATTAACTCACGCGGGTAAATTCAACTTTTAATTCTATCAGTACCACGTGCAGTAAAAGATTTGTACAATTTTCTTCTGAACCGTCTAGATTACGTAAGTAGAAAACAAATTCATATATGTTCGTAACCTGCTGCATAATGCCAAATATAATATGATATGACAATTTTCGTTGAAAATTTATTATGTAAGGACTTGTAAATAACAAAAACATATAGACGTTATGTTATGTTAAAAAGCTGTTGCGTAGTGCGTCAGAATAAGAAAACGTAACTTTCGATACCATCAAATTTACATCGAGAAGGTTGCTTATAGAAAATTGAATTGGGTATACAGCGAAGTAGGTATATGCTGCGTACTGAACTGCTCGAATTCTGCAAAAAAAGGATTTCGTATGTTCTGGATTCCACAAAATCTTGTAAAAAGGAAAGCGTATTTAGAACGAATTGATATTATTTTATGCCAATATTCTTTAATAAATAATAATGTAGTAAATATGAAATTATTTATTCTCATTCATTTGTTCCATTAATTAGTCATAAAGCTATTCGCGCCTTTTTTTCAATTCGGTTTCCAGTTAGCCCCAAACGGACTACACCAATCAAAACGCGTCCTCGCTTTCGCCAGACTCTTACTCGAGGGACTCTAAGGTTATGCGCAGTCTGGCGCAGTCCTTCGAAGTCTATTCTCGAAGTCGACGAACTGGATGAATTCGACTAAGCAGATTTCTACATTATCAATCGTTACTCATCGAACCTGTTTACATTTTATAGCAACGTATTTAAAAGAAGCATAACCTAAAAATACTATGCATCACGCAAAATAAGATTGTTGCGTATAATATTCAGGGGAAGGTAATTGACTAGTTTTATTTATTGTTCATACGCTTTCCTCTTAAGAATGTGCTTTATAACTGAAATTGGGCTTTTGCTTTAAATTGGCACACTTTATAATCGTAGACAAAAATGTCGAAACGAAAGTTGGACGAAGTTTTGAACGATGATTGGAAACCGGAAAGTACACCAGTGATACAGAATTCATTAGATTCTGATGAGGAGGATAATGAGGCAAATGAAGATACGTATAATGTCATGAATGAGGATGACTTTGAAGGTAATATTACTTTTCAGAATGCCATCATTTTCTTTATATTTACTTGGAATATTTTTAATATGACTTTCATCGCAATACAGGTACAGAAGATGGTCCAACAGAACCAGAAGCAGAAGTAGGTTTCACTGCTTTTAATATGAAAGAGGAACTTGAGGAAGGACATTTCGATAAAGATGGTCATTACCTATGGAATAAGGAAAAACAAATCCGTGACAATTGGTTGGATAACATCGATTGGGTTAAAGTATGTGCCTTGTGCATTTATATATAAAAATATTACCTTAAACTGCTTTGTTTAAGATCATTTGTGCATATACAAAAAATAAGTACAATTTAGAATAGCATATATTTTCAAGTATAATCTATATACATATCTTTATCGAAACAAAGTCGTTAGACCATTTGACTATTTGAAAAGCAAAGCAATAATTTTCAAAAAGTTTTAAATAATTTTGATTAGTAAGATTGTCTATCTAATTGTATCTATCCATAAGGATGGACCATGGTATTTGATTCTAATTTTAGCTTGTCAAAATAAGTGTTACTCTATTATTTCATATAGATAGATAATTTTTAGCTCATTCTCAAGAAATAATTTTGTTCCATTTAATAAAACTGAAATCTCATATCATGGTTCATCTTTAATTTACATCATGCATGCCATTATCATGTGCAATGTTATCAATATCTGAGTGATTAAAGAATGTTTGATATTAAAAGCCAAACATTTTAACAGATAAAGTCAGGTGGATCAAAAAACACTAAACAGAAAAACAACTCACAAGTGAAAGGTTTAGCAGACAGTGACAGTGACAGCGATGATGATGGTCCAGATATCATGTTCGATCCGATACCTTTATACAAACAAATTCTGGAATACCTAAAGCCTGGAGAAACTGTATCTAAAGCCCTCTGCAGATTTGGTTTGTTAAATAGATCATTTATGTTCTATCAAAAATATTACCATAGAAAATTTATATAAATTGATACTTTTGAGCTCATTGTACTGTATTGCAGACATATACTTGGAGAAAAATATAAAGCGTTCCCATTTCGAAAATTGAATACTTTCAATTTGCATAAATTGAAACACTGATTTTAATCATTGTTTTTAAAGGAATTATTTGTGAAATTTAATTTGCTTCGTTTCAGGAAAAGGAAAGAAAAAACTGTCCACGGCAGAGAGGTGGAAGAGAAAAAAAGAGGCACAAACCACTGCAGCAGAAGAAGACGAAAATTCAGTTCACATAACTAAACTAACTGAACTTGCAAATGAATTGCTCACTCGTACAGGAAATATGGATATTTATCAAGAAAGTTACGAGCAAATTAAACGAAAGGTAATTTCACATTACAAACACAGATTATAAATTTCTAAATTTCATCAGCAATTTTCTTTATACATTAATACGTTATAATGTTTCATATGCGGAGTGTATTTAGAAAACATATTAACAATGTAAATTATTTGAAAAGGTTGAATTAGGTGGAAAGCAAACACATCCTTCGAAGCAGGAAGCAGAGTTGGACATGTATGCAGATGATTTTGATGAAAAAGAAAAAGCTAAGTTGGACGAAAATGATGATAATAGTGGTGAGTAATAATTTTGGATACCTTATTTTATTAAATAGTCGTTCATTAAACTTTATTTGTAATTTGTACATCAACATTTTTGAATAGTCTTCAAAATAATACATACACCTAATACCATAAAAAAATTACTATTAACCTAACTTATCATAATAAAGTGTTGATATATGTGATTGATTCTGTGAAAGATTTTGTAAGTTCAGACCTACATCATCTTAGGCTATATTAAAATCAATACTATATCACTTAAGGCTCCTTTAAGCTAAAGTCCTTATGAATCAAATTCCCGAGATGTCAATCTTATACGACTAGTCTGATCAAATTGTAAAAGCGCCTTTACTGACTATAATATTATTTCGACTTGAACGGAATTAAGTCAGACAACTAGAGAATGCTATATGTTTAAAATATTTACAGTATATGAAGAATTAAATCAAGTAAATTCTAACAACCTAGTCTCAAGAATGTCTAAATATATTATGTTAATATTATTTTATTATATTGAAACTATTTCTATTTAGAAAATCAAAAGGAAAATCCAATGGATACAAAAGAGCAAGAAGATTCTATGGAGAAGGAAGTAACCTGGGAACTTAAATGGTCTCTTGAAGATCAAGCTGAAATACATGGACCTCACACAACGCAGCAGATGCAAGCCTGGTCAAAGGAAGGATATTTCAAAAGTGGTGCATGGGTTCGTCGCACTGGACAGCCTGGACAGTTTTACAGTGCCGCCAGAGTAGACTTTGAGTTATACTTGTAAAAAATCATTGACACTTCAATTTCCTTAGTCCTGAGCGATTCTGATTTGTAAGATTTTTGAAAATCAAATAAGACCGAAATCGAAGGCATTCCTTGCCTTTTCGGAAATGTACATTTTTTTCGAATTATCTGAGAAATCAAAGTTTCTTAATCTGTCATAAATTTCTTGACTTATCAACTACTGGAGAATTAAAAGATTTTTTAGCATTTCATGACACAGACTGTTCGATAAACTCCAAATTCTTTTGAATTTTCCAAAGCATTTGTAACTAAAAAACAATACTTGGTATTATTTCAAATCTAATACTTTTGATTCTCTAAAAGCCAGAAGAACAGTATATTCGAGTTTAATGAACTTTTAGATTTCTATGTCGAAACTTTTAAGAAGCACAAACATTTTTGTATCTTCCTTCCTTGTTTCAAACGAAATCAACGCTTACATCTTTTGAAATTTCGAATATTTCTTAATATTTGTAGACCATTCGAAACTTTGAAAAATACTTGAACTCTTCCAGATGTTTTAGATGCACTACTATGAAGTGGCATTTAAATGTTGTACGAATAAAAATGTTTACTAAAATTTAAATGTTTTATAATTTTCTTAAATCTTCATTTGTATTTTCATGATCAAATATTTTCAGCTAATTTCCTTGTTTGAAAAGAGAAACAATTATGTACCTCTTTATGGATCTGCAAATCAGTGGGCGAATAGAATTATTTAGAAAGAAATTGAATTTCAAAAAGAGGTGGAAATAATTTATTTATAGAATAATAAATATTAAATAGTATTTCTTAATTTTATGGCAGCTATTTACACTTCCGAATGATTCATTCTCCTTTTTTGCAACAGTTCAAGTAATTTTATGAAGTATTCAAAACTCCATCGCTTTCTCGTATTTGTCATTATAATTAATCTTAACCTTGTAATTTGATTAGTCTATCTAAATCTTTTGGAAAACTTAAGACGAGCCAATAACCTTCCAAACTCTTCCCACTGTTCTCCTCTTCCTTCTTCTACGCGTCGTTGATTCCTTGTTGGCATCTTTACATTCCGAGTAAACTTTAGCACACTCGTTAAACTTTATGTCTTTGCCTTCCACTCGATATTTCTCGAGTCCATATCTATAAAAGAAAGTGACATCCGTTTTGGTTAGTATAACAAAATACAATTCCTTCAAGACCAAATAGTATTTGCCACCCTGAACACGATCAAAAATATAAAAATTAATAGATATGCTGTGACGTAAAATAATAAAAATGCATTTCATGGATTAGACTTTCAGAAAAAAAAATATTTCAAGTGTGGATACTGGACATCCGTAAAATTTAATGTCTTGTCAACGAGATTCTATTAGCGACTTGTATTCCATATACAGTCCACCGTGCCCTCATGTAAGTACACACAAATCTTGTTCTGCGATGGCAAGTGCAGAACATGTTCCCACGTAATTATACATGGACATAATTTATAATCAATTAAATATTAGAGAAACAATAATAATGGACAAATGATATTATATATTTCTTACTCATTGTTATATTTTCTTATATTTTACTACAAGTACAGTTGTACAGAGGATAATAAAAAAATACTTACGAGAAGAATTGCATTGCATATTTCAGGACAGGAATTTGTTGCGTTTTTGCGTCCATCTCGCAAACGAAACGTTTTCGGCATTGATCGCTTTCAATCTCCATTGCGTTAAACATCAACTCTGCCATGTCCATACTGAAATATAAAAATTAGTATAAAAAACCAGCCTTCTCACGTAAAACTTAAAATTCAAAGCATAAAGTAAATAGTCTGGATAAGTAGATTTTATTTTTGCGCAATTAAATTCCATGAGAATAATGAAATTATGATAACTTTAATTCTTTCAATAATTTCAAGAACCCAATATAAATAATGCTTCCTATCATACTGATACAATTATCTATATAATATTAGTATTAGAAATTTTTAGCTAGTATTTAAAACTCTCCAGTGTCAGGCAATTGCATGATCAGGTAATTAGTACAAACCTTTTCATAATGCGATAAACAAAATTTGTATCGATGTAATTGTCAATAAAGCTTCTTGCATAATTCTCTGTCGGCGACCAATCGCTCTGATAAGGAGCGTAATGCTCGTTGTGTTCTTCTGATGGAGTTGCCGAATATCCTGAAAAAAAATTCAAATATAATATTATAATTACGTCATAAACGTTTACCACGTATAGTTTATTATCTACTATTACTATATTTCTTTATACATCCTATCTGTGTATTCATAGATTTGCAATAGCATACAGACTTTTGACTCTAAATATTCCTACTCAACGGCGCTCGTTTTTGCTCGTTAGTGACATTTTTAACAGTGCCAATTACTGTCTAAGTTTTTTTTTTTATATTTATGCAATTATGCATAACGCTCGAAAGCGAAGTGGCCCTACATTTCGACGATATTTAATAATTTTATAGTATCTCTAATACCATTCATTTTTAAGGAATGAAAACTAAATATTTAATATACCACTCAAGATAATCAACATTTCAAAAAACATTCCAAAACTAACGTTTGCCCACGCGGAGATGAAAAATATTATAAAACATATTCTTAAAATTTCAAAAAGTTTCCTTTGTTCTTGTGACTTTTTCCAAAAATGATCAATTTTTTTATATCACTTTGTTCTTTCAATTTCGATATTTGACAACAAATGTTAACTTACCCAATCCATAGGCTGGTTCGTGAATGACAGGACAGTCTTTGTTAAAGAAGCCTGCGTACTTCAGTCCGCCAAAGACTTTCAGCGTAAATCCAATAACGCCAATGACCGCAACGACTATCAGTATGATCTTGATCTTGATCGCCAGGAAGATTGCCAGACTTTTTAGCCCGCCCCCAACTGCGAAGGCGATAGCCATCATTACCATTTATTACCCCACGGCTTTGAATTACCATTTTTGTTGATTAGATATTTTCTGAATGTTACACGAATATCGAAAATCGTTATTTAATGTCAACAAAAGGGAATAGATATACGTAGGGACGCCAAAGACATTCTAAAGAGGATTGCTAAACGATGGATTATTATTATACGCAATTAAATAAAAATAATTAGTCAAATCAGCGATAGCTAACTGAAGATAAAAAACTTATAGAGACTAAGACCAATTAATCGACATCTTTTGTTTTTGTAAGCATTTTTTTCTAATGGCTTTTAAATTGAGTCAAAATGAGCATGATTATTGTACAAATAATTACAGAAGCCGTGATGGGGTAGATGCACGATACTGAAACCGGACATCCTCGCTGAAAATTTGGAAATTCCGGAATTACCTATCTTTTATGGATATAAAAATATTTTGTCCATCTATACGTCATTTGCGATAATAAGTTTGATATATATGAATATAAAACTAGTATCACCGATTAATTCCCGAATGCAACCAATATATGTATTTAATTTCTGTTTAAACAGTACGCAGTCTAATACCAACACCATTATTCACTGTTATCATCAGTTGCATCTACTTGTAAAATTATTGTCAATGTATGTTTCTATCACTGGATCAAAAACTGTTGGTTTATTTTTTATCACACGAATTTGATATTTCGTTTCACTTTCAATTACGCAAAGTGAATGTATATTTTGTTCACTTCAAATTACGCATATGATGATTTTGTCAACTTACGCAAAAAGAATGGATATTTGTGTTTATGCTTCAAAGGATGAGGCCCTTTTTTCGACGTGAGATCAGTAATATCATAATCTTCATCGTAGTCATCTTCGTAATCGAGAGCTTGCTTAGCAGATGGCGAGGTTTCCTCAGCGATGATAACTACTGCGAGTATTCCCAGAAGTATGAAAACGCGCAAAGAAGTCATGACGAGAAAAAAATAGCAAAGTAACTTACTGCCAAGTGAAACAGCCTGAATATATAGAAGCCAAGCAGGACCTTAATTCCTATGACAAACAGGCTCGAGCTACTTTTCGCTTTTTACTCGGCCAGTAACGACTTCGACAAATATTTCCTACCACGCGCCTCTTACGGAAATTCAACGGACTAAATTGTCATTCTTTCTACATTTGTTGCTTGATTAACAGAGGCAGGTAGTTCCTTTTTTCTTCGCGGCTCTGTCTTGACTTTATGAAGTACTTACGTGACATTTTGAAAAGTAGTGTCATAATCTTTTATTACACGTTTACATCGGAAAATATTAAAAGATCATAAAATTTGAACACAAACGAAATAAGAAAAATCTGATTTTCAATAAATAAAGAGTTTACTATGTTCAGAATGGATTTTCTTGTTCCATGTGGAAGTATAGCATCGATGGTGGTTGGTCACTATATATTTTAAATACATTATCTGTTTCCAAATTTTGCTATTACAGACTACGCATTCCTTGCTTAAATTTTATGGGCTTACGTAAACGATTTTTCATATTCTATAAAAAAATATAATTCCTCTAAAATATATACTATTGTCGACGAACAGACTTGAATTCATTTTAAATGGTTAAAACTGATCCAAATAAAGCAGATATAATACGTATCTACTCGGTCCCTTCGTCCTACTTAATCTCAGTCACTTGTAACTATGTAATTCAAGGAATGAATGAATGACCCAAAAAGTTGACATATGTATTCCTATTCAAAAAGAACACTAATTTGACAAATGCATGTCATTAACAATAGCCGTAATCATGAATTTCAGTATTGTACTACCTGAGAATCCTTTGCAATCAGTACCAACCTACAAGAGTTTCTCATACTTGCGTATTCATGAGAATTCTTAAGTGAAAATTGCCGTGATTTTCGTTACAATCTATATATTCTCACTCTGGAGAGATTTTAGTTTTTATATGAATTTTATCCGAGTTCCTTATGTGAATTCAAATAAAATTATACTTGATTAGCATTTAATTAATATACTTAGACGCAATTAGCATTTTCATATATCTGAATACTGTAAAATTTATGAAACTGAAATTTCAATGATAAGGTTTAAATAAAGATGATTCTTTGTCTTTCGTATCATGTGTGTCACTCGTGTATATAATACCTATCAATTGACTCCCGTTATTCTTTAGAGATCCAACTATGGCGTACCTAACCCAGCAATGTGTACCATTTCAATATCCACTAATTTGCGGTTTATTTGAATGCCCATTTATGAGGTCCACATTTCATTTCTGGGTCTGACGATGATCCGAATGGAGGTCAGGGTCACTTTAATACATTCTATAAATATCAGTACCGATGTCACTATTGCAAGTAATCTGTAATATAATTTGACTTTCCGCTAATTCAGCCTCTATATATAGGACAAAGCATTAAATTGTATTAACAATTAATAATTAAAAATCCATGAAGAGAATTATTTAAAATACTCAAATATATGTGCCAAAAAATCCCATAACGAGCATAATTATTGTTATAAAATTTTATCATATTTCATTCTTATATGGATATTTGATTTTGTATCAAATATATATTATCCATTAAAAAATATAATCTAGCTCGAATATCGAAGGTTTTCAATTAAAAAATCATGACACATTTTACCATTTGTAATGTCAAATAGCAAGCTGAACCTTTCATATTGATTTAGAGAGAATAGATTTTGTGTTTTACTTACCGTAACAAGACAAAGGGACATTGAATGGACAATAACACGACAGAGGTTTTGACAAGGACAGTTACGCAAAAAGACAAGGATTGGATTAACCTTTACAGCCCCAAAGAAATTAAAGAGACCCCACAGTTTAGTTTGTTTATTTTAAATACCCAAATGATTACATTTTTGTGTGCCTTGAATTCTCTCGATATTTACTTTCCCCGATTAAATCAATTACTTTTTTTCATTTTAATTAGAATTTTGGGACTGAAAAGGTTAAAGGCAGGAAAACATTGAAAGTAACACAAAAGCAAAGACATTCCAGCCAATAAAAAAGAAAATCATGAATTCTGCCCCAGCGAAAGAAAATGAATTTCGTATACCTCGAAGAATGTAAAAAAAAATAATAATTTGGTAGTCCAGTGTTACTCAATATACAATATAATTTTATTACACGTTACTCAGCGTTATATTATGTAAACAGATTCTGTTTCTTTATATGCAATGGTACGAAACTTTAATATACTCGCTTAAAATACCCTATGCATTATGTATGTATTTATGTATTTATGTAAGTATAATATGTATGTACGAACTGTATTTGTGTATGATGCAAGTTTCTCGTGTGTATATATAGATATACAGAATGTATCAAAGATTCTCTTGAAACAATTTAAATTTCCCGCCTGTTAATTAGTCATGAATTATCAAGAGAGTAATCAGCCAATATCTTCCTCGCGTTAAATCCTCAAAAAGAGAAGGATATTTTTTTGCTACTAGGTAAATTTGATACAGACTGTATATATACCGAAGGAGTATAAATATATGGACCCAAACAGAGGTCGTTACCTCACGGTGGGCCTCAAGATACAAGCGAAGTCACTACCCTTTCCGTAAGCATCGATCAAGGAAAAATTAGTTCGATTGCATTTAACGAATTATGCGCAATGCACTTACGCACGTTGCGTGCAAGATTAATAAAACTGTGAATAAAAAAAAACAAATTCATACGTTCCACCATAGTCTTTAGTACAAGTCTGACAACATTTTTTTCTTACATCATCAATTGTCACACTTCACTTCTTATTCTTGATCTTAAAACAAAACCATAGAAAATTGACGTATTGATAAATGTAAAATGATTTTTTGGAATTAGATTTTAGAAAAAAAAACCCATCATTTTCGATTTCTCAAAAATAGGATCCATTGTCAATGCAACCGCGCTAATTTTTCTACGAGCATACCTATACGCTACTTAACATCGTTTAATTTTGGCAAAAGACAGTGTGCTCTTGAAAGATGAGGAAGGAATAGGTAGAGTACGCCATAGAAATTGGCGGACGAAGAGAAGACCGCTGGTCAGAAAGAATTCGAATGGAGAATAGTCAGATTTATTGATAGTGGAGAAAGGGGCGGGAGAGGGGAGGCTGATAGGAAGATGAAGAACGAGAGATAAGCTAGCGAATTTTACACTGAGGAATAAGCATGGACAGAGACAGACAGTCGGATGGACGTACACGTGGGACGTGAGACGCATGAGACATATATGTACAAAAATACTGAGGGGGGGGGGGGGGTAACAAATGCGACGAATCTCGAGACGATGCTGGCCACGCCCTTTAGAGATAAGACTGGAATGACGTCATCGGTGAACTACGGAGAAGCACGAAGTCTTGAACTACCTTGAAAGATATTGAGAATTCCAAAAGACATTGAGACGTAGTTTCGGTGGTAATCGAGGCTAAATGTCCCAGGGAAATATGAAGTACAGAATTTCCTATGAGAGACAATCAATCCGTTTTGCTGAAATTCGACTTTTTTTCTCTTGAATTCCTTTGTTCTAGAAGCCAGGCTGTTCTTTAAAAGCCAATCAGAATATTGAGTTAATTGAAATTGATTTATCGTCTTTCGTAGCTCTATTTAGTTTTGAATTAAAGAATATACATTTTATAAAAAAGTCATGTCGAATGGAAGTTACATCTAATATACGAATCGAATGTTTAAGTTAACTTTCTGATTGATCTTGAATAAGCCAATATGTGGCAACTTCGGGTGTGCTGCATATATGTACGTACATTGTCCTACTTTTTTAATTTCGTCGTGTATCCGACAAGGACGCAACGATATCCGCAGTACCCACTATAAATTTTGAAGCATCATAAAATTCCATAATGATGCATCCCGTCATTCAGTGCTTATCGATTTCTAATATTTAATATTTCAGCGTCCAGAAATCCGATATACGTGAAAAAGAAAAGAGTTGAAAAAATCAACGACTTCGTAACTCATCGAGTTTTGCGGAAATCGCGTTTAAAGCCGAAAAACACTTTTTCATCACAATTCAATATATTTATAAGATAGTGCTTTTCATACGAATGCAAAACGAATTGACTATCCTGCGTGGGAGAGCCTGTATATTGGTATACAAGAGAGACACGATAATTGTATTTATTTCCAACCATACGTTGCATAACAACGAAAGTACAAAATAGTCGCGTTCATGATTATCATTAAGAACACGTAAATTTATACAATCGTTACAGAATCCACCAGCTGGAGATAAATGCAACAGTCTTGTTCGCGCTCGTATGAACCACCCTGTATATATTTAAAAGTCACCCGTTACGAAGGTTACGGCAACGATGGTCGCATAATTCGAAAACATAAGTACGTAATTCGTACTGCTTCAGTATATTTTATATCCAAAACTTAACATCATTATCTTAATATGTATATATATATATATGTGTATGTATAAATTAATAAATATATAAATATATTTATATGCATGTATGTATAATATATATATATATTTATATGTTTCCGGCATAATGTTTGCTATTGTAATAGAATCTTATTTATTATTGCTTCAATTTACATATTTTTTGAGCCTATTCCTCATTCTCCCCCTACCTCCCTCACCCTCACCAGACTTCTTCGCACTCTCGTATATGTATATTCATCCGCCCATTCGTCCACACACTCGCAATCATTCGCACGCTCGTATTCATACACTCGTTCATGCGTTCACTCGTTCTATTTGCTCGTGGGATTCTGCGATTAATTTCTGGTCTCTCTCTCCCCTGCAACCGGCTGGTCCTAATCTCCATATTGGATGCTGCTGTTGCTTTGATTCGATTTGCTACTACGCAGAAGCGTTTATTACGCGCCGGTACCGAAAACATGCGGTTCTCCTGCGGTAGCACCAATATCGCGGAAGACATATCCTTCTCATCAAATCTACGAGGTTACAATGTACATACTGACTGTACTGTGAGATTCATTTAAAATCGACAAACTTAACGGCGATCTTGAAAAAAATCAGAGCCAACGAATAAGATCGACGTTAAATCTTGTGAACGACCTTGAATGGGCCTACTTCAATTTTTTTCTTTCAAATTCTTCAAGTTGTTTTGCATTTTGTAAAATTAAAAAATCAAGGTAAAGACCATCGTCCCTCCACGAAGCCCTTCAAACAAATACGATGTGAGGTTTCTGCTTGTGATAATGAAACGGGGCTTCGTATTCATAGTCCAGAGTCCTCGGGCGAATCTGGGCAGGAGTTTGCATGTGATAAAGCGAAAGGACCTCTGGTGCTTCGTCCTGTAACGTCACTACGTCGGCCACAGCGTAAACGCCTTCCTCTTGTCTGTTATCCGAATTTCGTGACCGCGGCCGCGTGAATTGAGGCACGTCGTACACGTTGGCATCCTTGTTACGAAGGTAATTCAAATTTCCCGGGGTTTCGTAACCGGCGATCAGTCGGTGACTGTAGGACTCGGTACTCTTGTCGAGTCTATCGCCCTGACCGACGTACACGAGGAGTTCGGGCCTAGGTGCGGTGTAGGTCGATCTCTTTCGACGTTTCACACGAGTCACGTGTACCACAAAAGCCAATATGGCCGCCGTAGCGGTGACGCAGCCCGCAGCAAATAGGGACAAATAGAGTGGACTCAATCTGCATCGTAACGAACTTTCTGGCAGGGAGACCAAAGCTTTTCCAAAAAACTCTTGATCGGCACACAGGACGTCGTTAGAGTCGATTTCGAGTTTTGATTCGTTACGTCGTTGCTCCGAGCGAATGACGTTCCACAGCCAATGTAGGGAGCAATTGCATACGAGTGGATTTCCGCCAATTCGTAAAACCGCCATATTGTCAACCGGGAAGTGAGTTGGCTGTAGGGTCGCCAAATTGCAGCGTCTTAGAGAAACCCTCTTGAGGTATCTGGCACCATAAAGTACTCGTGCTGGTAATTCCGATAGATTCCTATTACCGTCGAGGATTACTACCTCTAGGTTGACATTGTCGGCAAACGCTCTTGAATTTATCTTCTCTATGTTGCAGTTCTCGAGCTCGAGATGGCGCATCTCGAAAAGATTAGCGAAGGCTATGCTGTCCAAGCTATTCAAGGGGTTGCGACTCAGTATTAGTGCCTGCAATACGTTGAGACGGGCCAGGGCTGGTGTGGGCACGGTTTTCAAGTTGTTTCCAGCCAAGTCAAGATGGAGCAGACGCGGTAGACGACCGAAGGAATCTACGGAAACACTTCTAATTACGTTGTTCGCCAGACTGAGAGACACCAGAGCTGGTAACGAGGGTAGCGCGTCATCAGCCAGTTCCTGGATCAGATTGTCCGAGAGGTCGAGTCTCTCGAGAGTCGATGGTAGGGCCAAATTAGCACCAGGTACTTCCAGCAGTGAATTTCTACTGAGAATTAGACTTCTGATTCTATGGAGATTCTTAAGAAGACCTTCCGGCAGACTGGTGATGGAGTTACGACTAAGATCAAGATACTCTAATTCACTAGTGTACTTGAACGCTTGCTCCTCCACTTCCGTCACATTGTTCGAACTCAGGTCCAACTCCCTGAGAGCCGTCAATCCTTTAAGAGCATTTTTCGAGATGGTCCTAATTCCGTTTCCGCTTACGTTCAGGCTCGTTAGTCGCTGCTGAAGTGCAAAATTGTCCGAGCCCAGTGTGTGAATTAGGTTTCCGGACAAGTCCAAACTTTCGAGGTTTCCATAGAAGGCAAAAGTTAGGTGCAAGCTGGCGACCCTGTTAGCCGAGAGGTCGAGGTGTCGCAATTCGGGATTCAGTTGGATCGGGACGACGTCGAGGCCGGCCAACGCGCATGACGCTCGCAGTGCCTCGTCGTCGCAGCGGCAACGGGCCGGACACAGGCCCTGCGCTAGTCCTCCTAACGTCGTGACGCCAAGAACTATCGCTATCGCTGCCAACAGCGCACTCTGGGAGGCGCCCGCCCGTCCTGCCATTCCATATGAGCCGTTCCACCTTCCCTACTGCTCTGAAAACAACAGAAAAGTACAACGTTAAATTCATTCGAAACTTCAACCTTTTAGTTATAGGAACTTTTAAAGAAATCTAATTAAAATTAATTCATATATCATATTTCTAATATTTTAAGATATTCAAATTGCCTCATTGTTTTGTACTGCAATGAATATACGAATTCATTTTCGATTCAATTTGACAAAACTTTATTGGTTTACATGAAAAATTGACGAATTTGTAAACGTCCTCTACTCAACGAAGAGCTTTAATTTTTAAATAATATATATGTAAATATTACTGCGACAATCGATTTCTTGTTAATTGCATTTTTACAGAACTACGTCGTCATAGCTGCGAATTGCAGAGTGTGTCAACACGAAATGATTTAACAAGCTTGATGTTAAAAATGTTTTCTCACAGCCTGGAGAAAATACTGAAACGAAGCGACTCGTTAGCACGTTGCTCGTCGAAAATGATGATTCGAGCGTAAAACGAACGAGGGGCTAATCGCTCGAACGAATCGAAAAGGTAGCGCGAAAGGTGGCCACGTGGTGCATCCGGGTCGACCTATTTTTACGGGTCCCGGAACAAACAGAACTCCCCCCCAAAAAAAAATTGAAAACCGGCTCCACCAGCAAAGCAATAGAGCAGCATAAAACGGAGAGAGAAGAGTTCAAGGAGAGAAATGGAGGCAGAGAGAGAGAGATAGCTTTGCAAGCTTGCCTTTTACGTTTACCTGTTATTGCTCAAAATTGCTCCGAGTTTATATACGGGTCGCAACTTTTTACGTTTTTCTTTCTATCGTTTCGCCACATTCGCCGTTCAGCCAATAGTACAGAGTTTCGTTTGTCGAGTGTGACCCCCTTCCCCTATACGAAGCATTCGGACGCATCGATAAATTGCAAAAGTTTGCCTTTCGAATTCTCATTTCGCTACAAAAAATATTAAATGACATCTTTAAAATAAGCCAAAGAATTCCGTCCTGTTGCAAGCAGTTATTTCGTTAAATTAAATTGAAGAAATCGCAATAATTTTAAACTTTTAACGGAGGTTCTCTCGTATCAGAATACAGTGAAATGACGATAGTAGAATTTTGTTTGCTTTGATAAAAAAGAAATTGCTGGTATCGTAAATAATGAATTATCAAGCAAAATCGAAATCATGCAAATTTTTACTTTGTAAATCATTGCGCAATTATTTTGTATACGGGAAATGTGTAAGAGACGGCATACATTTTTTCATGTTATTCGCTACCCCATCTCAAACATCTTTTCCCTACATTCAAAGCATTTCTTTCGAAGTTGAGAATCTTCTCGTGAAAAACTTTGCAACCTGCATAAGCGAATTTTAAGTATGAAATTTATTTCTCTGCAATTTATGTAATTGCGAGAGCACGGAAATAGCGACTTCATTAGTGCATCGTCTTTATTTTCCTCCTTCAATAGTCAGTCTGGGTAAGTAGATTTATGTCATACATTTATCTCCGAGATATACTTTGCACGGCAAAACAAGCTAAATAAAAAATTAAGGAGAGTATCGCAATTCTTTTCAAATTGGCAACGCGTGGTACCGTGACTTGCGAAACTGACGATAAACTCGTTTATAAAACCATGACATTCGCGGCACCGACGTTAATGGAAAAAATTCATTTGCCAAATTGAAATTGCATTGTAGGGGAAACTTTTCGATCTATTATTTTTTTTTTAATTTGATACACCGCAGATAATAAATTCATTAGAAAAGTGTGCGTACGTACGTGCTAATGTAATCGGGCAAAAAGTTTTATTTCTCGGGTATCGTTACCAGTGAAAAATTCCTTAGTGACTTTTAAGTGCGAGAAAAAGCTTTAAGAGCTTTGAAAAAGGCGAGGAGCGAGAAGTGAAAAAAGGATATGACTAAAATGAAATACAAAAAGGAATATGAAATTCAAAAACAAGGAATACTCTTTGCTAGAGTATTGCTCTTTTATCCATTGATAACTCATAGTGTATTTTAATGAAACTTGGAAATTGATTAAAATGCACTGCAATATCCCGATACGGAATTAAAAGGGGAAATAAAAAGTACCTAGTACAATCTCTTTGGTACCAGTGTAGTTATATGTATGGTAGAGACGTGTGTTCAATTTTTCATCGATTTAGCAATGCAAACTTATTAAATACGAACTGTTTCCGTGTCCGAGGGTCGCGCGATAAAAATCGAATCTCCTGATAAATTCTGGTTGTGCTTTGGGAGAGGAGAAGAGCGGATTAAAATGCTTCTGGCAACCTCGAAGAAGAGCTTAAGGAGATAAACAAATAAAGATAAAGAATTTGGCTTCCTCTCAAGACATTCCTTTGTTGGTGCCTTTACTTAAAAAGTTCGTGACCCGATAAAAATCAAATTTCCCCCTGAAACTGAATCCACCTTGTTCCAGAAAAAATGCAACAAATAAATGGAAACTTTTCAATGGCAACAAGAAATAACATATGTCGCGAGATGTTGATTAGAAAAATCATGTATTTTTTAATTCTCTTAAACAAGTCGTAAACCATACATTTAAAATAATAATTAAATTCAATCCATACAGCTTCACTTCCTTTTTGATTCGCTTCACCACACAACTCGATCCTTACGCATGGATATTTCTTATTTTTTAAATAATTTTTATTACGCATAACATTAATTGCGTAAATTAAAAACAATTGTTTTCAACTTAAGAAGTTAAAGTCTGACCAATATAACTGATTAAAATTTCACATATTTATAAATATAAAAAAAAAATCAAGTAAAACTTCAAAAAAATGTATTATCCTTCAATTTTCGGAAAAAAAACAAATCATCTTCAGATAATATCCACTATAAAAATACAATTTTTTGAGAAAATATATTTGAGGTTCTTTCAACGTCAGATTCAACATTACAAATATAAAGAACGTGTCCCAAATGTAGATTTAAACATGTTACACACACGCATAGAGACACACATACGACAGAGAAAATGGTAGAAATATACTTTATCTCCGCAATAAGAGGAAATAAAACTAAAACGAGAAAAAAAGAGCGAATATCCTGCTTCTTTAAATAACTCTTCATGATAAAAATCAAATCTCCCTAGTATTCTGTAGTTCATCCTTTCAGCTCCGAGAGGATATTTCCAAATAAAGTGGATTTGCTAATAGAAAGCAGTGAAGAAGAGAGAAAAGGAAAAAGAAGGATCATCCAAACGTATATCTACCTCGATCCCATCAAAAACAAAACAAACGTCTCACTTTTGCCGCGTAATGTCCACGATAAAAATCAAATCGTTCACCGCGTTCGCAAGATACAACATAGCGTGTAGAAGAGCAAGAGGAGGACATCACTTCCTTATAGTGGTCCACTTGCAGTGATACCACATATCTCTGATTTAAGCGTAAGAGGATAGGTGGTCAATATTTTAGTATTTTTTTATCCCCACCTCCCTCTTGAATTTCGCGGATAATAAATGGCCGCGTTTCTTATGGCCCGTATAATGCACGGATTTACAGAACCGCCTTACCCCCCTTCGTGGGAGATAAAAAAATCTCACGAAATAAACCACCCATGCCATATGAGTCGTTTCCGAGCGAAGCCGGTGGCTGCGTATTTCTTTTTTACTTCAAGAGGTTATGTTATGTCGAGGGAATCGGAACAATGTGAATTTTGTAGGAAAGAAACGATATCACGAATTCTATGTTTTTCGACTTCACGAAATATGCGTTTTTTGAGCTTGCGATGTAATCGAGGAAAAAAGGTTATTCCGTGCGAATTTTGTAAATTGCGTAAGAAATGCGTGTTATTGAAAATCAATAAGGAAATGTAATACGATTGAATTTTTTACTGAACCCTTGGATTCTGCTTTGGCGATTGTTTCTTTCGTATGAGAAAATTAATTTATTTTTTTTTAATATGATGATTTTACAGCATTGTTATATCGGAAAAGATATATGGATACTAAGAAACGTGTAATTTTGATTTCATCAGCCCTTGCACTCGCTAAGCAGGTAAAGTAAATTGGTATAAATAGAAGACTTTTTCGTATAATCCAGGCACATGTAGCACGTACGTATACGTACCTGTATAGATATATATATTGAACAAAGCATGATTGGTGTGCTATGCTTTTGCTTGTCAATGTTCTGCGCTATTTCAGTTACTTACTACTTATAGATTTCCCATCATTTGCTTCCCTTTCTTGTGCAGGTGACTCGTATCAATTTTCTTATCTTCAAGCGCTTTTCTAACAGAGTTATTTCCTAAGAAGAATTTATTTCTCGAGTCGTCATCAAATAGCATAATAAAAAAATATACAAAATAAAAACAACTATTTTCTCGATGATAAATTTGTCTGTTAACGATAATCCAATTTTTATGATTTAGTATCACATAAGGGTCGGTCGACCTTATCACGATTGTCATATAGATTCATTTAAATTAAATTCATCTCGATCGTCAGAAGTACTCATGTCTTACTTTATATTGTATCTTGTTACTGAATCCAAAATTCAAACAGTGATGATTTTCGTAGAACTGCTGTCTTCTCGTTTGACATTAGTAACCTACATTATCGTCCGTGAGATAACTCATCCTAATATAGTAGCGGATTATTGATTGCTTGTCGTGTCAGCGGAAAGGTTCTGCGTTCAGAAATTCAGTGTCAGCGTTGAAAGCATCTTGGAAACGTCGCGTCTCTGTTCACTTATGTATACAGGGTGTTTTTTTTAACTTGAGACATCGAAATATCTCAAGAAATACGTATCCTACGGAAAAATATGCGTAATACAAATTTTTCAGTTTCGCGGGGGAAAAGCGATTTTGCAAAAATTTGCCCCAAAACCCCACCCTCTGAGGGCAGGAGGGGGTAACTTTGAAATTTCAAACTGGAACCCCTATTTTTTATCACAGATTCAGATTCGCCTTTAAAAAACACGTAAGTTTTATTTGAAATTTTTTTTTCATTTTGCGATTCATGGCGCTGCAATGGCGAAAAATGAAATTGTTGATTATTTCAAGGATAATGCTTCCAAACGAAAGGTAAATGAGACGTGTTAAATGTATTCAGGAGGACCATTCAATTGTAATCAATTCAATTTCAGGCACTACTTTCAGTTCTACCCAGGAATAACGACGTGGACGTAGCAGTGGCCGATTCCCTTCGGAGTGCACGATTTCGGTGAGTCCGCTTGCCTCTCACCATCGGGGCGATTGTTTTCAAGTAACATTTTACAATAAGTGCTCAAAATGGTGTCCTCCCACTTCGATGCACTTGTTAATCCGAGCTTTGAAAGATTCAACACAATTGCGAAGTGTGTCTGGTGTTATTTGTCCACAAGCAGACCTGATTCGCTCGATCATGTTACCACGAGTTGCTGGCACTTTTTGATAAACGCGACTCTTTAGATAACCCCACAAACGGAAATCTGGCGCCGTAAGATCTGGCGATCTGGCAGGCCAATTTACCGGACCTCCTCTACCGATTCGTCGACCATCAAATTCGCGACAACTCGTGATAACATGATCGAGCGAATCAGGTCTGCTTGTGGATAAATAACACCAGACACACTTCGCAATTGTGTTGAATCTTTCGAAGCTCGGATTAACAAGTGCATCGAAGTGGGAGGACACCATTTTGAGCACTTATTGTAAAATGGTACTTGAAAACAGTCGCCCCGATGGTGAGAGGCAAGGGGACTCACCGAAATCAAGCAACCCGAAGGGAATGGGCCACTATTATGTCCACGTCCTTATTCCTAGGTAGAGCTAAAAGTAATGCCTAAAATTCGATTGATTCTAATTGAATGGTCCTCCTGAATACATTTAACACGGCTTATTTACTTTTCGTTTGGAAGCGTTATCCTTGAAATAATCAACAATTTCATTTTTCGCCATTGCAGCGCCATCTATCGCGAATTGAAAAAAAATGTTCAAACAAAACTTACGTATTTTTTAAAGGCGAATCTGAATCTGTGATAAAAAATAGGGGTTCCTATTTGAAATTTGAAAGTTACCCCCTCCTGCCCTCAGGGGGTGGGGTTTTGGGGTAAATTTTTACAAAATCGCTTTACCTCCTCGAAACTAAAAAGTTTTTATTACGGATACATTTTCGTAGGATGCGTATTTCTTGAGATATTTCGATGTCTCGAGTTAAAAAAACACCCTGTATATTGTGACGAAACTTCTTTCCGAATTATAACCCCAAAATTGACTAACCGAGCCGTTCGTAGCAAACAGCTGATTTTCCGTCGACAAATAATAAAGCTCTATTCCCCGGGAATACGATACCGAAAAATTGACCGATTGGGCGCGAGACGCAACTTTGCGTCACGGAACTAAATCTGCAAAATAAGTCCAGAAGGGAAGGAAAGAGAGTGCCACCGACTAGCACAGATGATTCGGAAAATGGTAGAGGGGCAGGGATCCACCTAGGTGTTGATAAGGGGATTGATTAGGAGAATGAGAACCTCGGAATAGAAAACAATAACAGGTGTCCTTTTATTTAGAACGAGTTAGAATTTAAACAGGTAACAAATAATAATTTCGAAACAAATTCAAAGAAATGAGATCGACAATAATTTAGATAAATCAAATGAAACATAAAGTAATTCCTTTTCGAACTTTTGGTCTACGATACGTGAACTCCCGTGAAGCGGGATACACGCGACGATACGTGAAGTGTCGAGAAGCGAGACCAACACGATACAATACACGCGTCCTCGAGAAGCGAGAACTCGCGGATTCTTTCTTTTAGGTCTCCAGGATCACGAGACTTTTGCGCTAGGAAAATGTTACAAAATTAATAAATAATAGTTCAATACAGAAATATAGGCGATACACGGAATCTTTACCACGTTAGCGATACCTAAGTCATCCATAGGCGGAGGCCTTGGGAAAAAACGCGAACGCGAACAACGACACGAAAGTTAGCTGTATGGAAAAGATTTCGTGACTCGTTACAAGATTCTTACCGGTATTATCGAAACTACTGCAGCTACAAAATTCGCACCCGACCACGGTCGTAACTCAGACAAGAATGTTCTACACGCAAAGTTCACTGTAGGGCTGGGACTCGTGTCCCCACTAACAATCAAAAGTAGTGCCCTTAAATAGCCAATAAGATCCTAGGGAGAATTTACAATACTCGTATTACTACGCCGTTACAAAAGTCATGCCGTTGGAACTATTCCTTAATAATATAAACGATATAACACCAGAGTGACATCTGTGGCTCAATCGCCTTACCCCCTATGAGATGGACTTCGAAAATATTCAATAGATGCCGGAGCCTTCCTGTAAGCAACGATACACGATACTCGGAAGAACGGCGTAAATTAAAAGTTCCAGTCGCGGACTGAATGCAACCACTTTGACATCCTGGTCGTCTGCTCGCTAGTCACGCGGAACATAATCACGTCCTCGATGCCGTCCCAAGTAGAAAAAACATATATGTATTATATAGAATCTATATACAAAATCATATATAGAATTGGGCATATACAGTCTATATATAAAGCGTATATAAATTATATAAAATCTTTATATGATTAATAATGAATAAATTATACTATATAATTTGTATATTGTATTGTAAAAGTATATTGTAATTAAAAAAAAATATATTGTATATAATCCATATACAGATTATATATAAGTTATATACTTATCGTATTCAAATTATATAGTATAATCTATTCATTATTAATCATATAAAAATTATATATAATTTATATACGCTTTATATATAGACTGTATATGGCCAATTCTATATATGATTTTGTATATAGATTCTATATAATACATATATTTTTTTCTACTTGGGGTAGCTCGGAGTATCCATGAATTTTTAAGCTATATAAAATATCGGATCTATAAAAAGATGAATAATCTAAACAAAAAAATTATTATCAATCGACTTCATTGTTCGTGTAAAAAATTAATAATATGCGCAAGATTTTGATTATTTCCAGGAATATATCTCAACGAAATCTCCCCATCGTTTCATTTCCCCTTAAGTATACATTGCATATAAGACGGCAATATTAAAGTCTTCTTGTAGTTACATAACTCTACATACAATATTCGAGTGTATCCATTTTGTTTAATGAATCCACAGTCGTATTCTCTCTGATCTCATCGGCCCTTGCCATTTCAGGGTGAAGAGCTACTCTCTATTATCTCCAGCGAGAGATTGGCAGCGAGTCCTCATGAAATTCTTCGAGCTAATATCAACCTGCCTCTCCTGTATTTATTCGGCCATTCCGCCTGTCGAATTTATCGCCAGAAACGAGCCTGAATTCTCTGCTATCTCCTTGTCTAGGTATGTAGGCTCGGCTGTAATACTTTAGTACTGTTTGGGGTCCACTTATCGCACCCCATCACCCATCACCCCCATCATCATCCGACCCCGTAGATACCACGAGGATCCTTTCTCAACCCCACATCTCTTTCAACGATAGACGCATAGATTAGAGAGAAAATTGTCATTTAATGGATCATTTCTCATCTAAATATCTATTACGTGACACGAGAACTCATCATAAATCTTTCCAAGTGGCTGGTAGTCCCGAGTGAATCTATTCAATGATACTTTATTGATAACGTTAGTTTAAATAATTTCTTATATTTTTCATTGGCCATAAGGAAGAATACGACGTATTTAGAACTTATATCGTGTCCATAGTGAAGACTGTGAGACTATAAAGGTCGCTTATGAATAGATCGGAATGTCCAATGCATTTTTCAATTATCTTCCAGGTTCCAATCAAGAACTGGAATACCTAGCGTGAAATTACGCGGTAGGTAAGCGCTGCGAAAATGGCAGGCACAACGTTTCTGAAAGATCAGCAAAACGAGGGTCCGAGACTCGGGGAGAGACTGAACTCGGAGAAGTAAAACGTAGGAACTCTTGAACTCACGACACGACGATGAGTCACAGGTGTGAATAAGGATAAGATCGTTATAACGGGTGTCGAACTACAAAAATTCACAACTCTTCAAATCCATCATTAACGCATCTGTCTACGCTGCAGTTGGAAAAGCCACGTTTTGTTATTCAGTTCAGGGACCCTAGAGAATTCATAAAAACTGGTCAGGAATGTGCTTTTACAGACAGAACCATTTGAAAACACCAAGCACACGCTGTAGGATATTTGCTGGCAAGTATTTACCAATTTGTCCGTCAACAATTTTCCAAATTTTAAACGAAAAATTCCATCCTCGAAGGCACCGCCCTTCGCCCACTCGATGGATTCTCCCTGCGTTTAAAACAATTTCAGATACGCATGAAGTAAAGAAAATATTTCAATTTCTAGAGGAACTCGTCGATACGACGTTATCTACGAAGGGTGCTTATTGCATTTAATTCAGACGTATCTACGGCTAATCTCAAAGAGCGTTGTCAGCCTGTGTAACGTGCCACTGTAAGAAAGAAAAAAAAGATAGCGAACTTACCAGGAGAATGGGTCGAACGGGTCGAATTGAACGAGGGGGATAAAAGAGAGAATAATTACGTTCGTAAATACGAAAGCTGATCGATCCCACGTGGTCCTTTATCGGTGGGAGAAAAGGCCCAGGGGCATCATTCCAGACTTCGAGTTGGTATCAAGAAATATTAATGGGCCTCGTTAGTCCTTCCGAGAGAGTTTGGCTTTGAGTAGAGCCGCCGGCTGATGCGAAAGACAGGAGCGAAAGACTTGACGGCGGATCGATCTTTCGTCGAGTCCTTTATCTTCTCGGCTGGAGATGAGATATGCCCGGAAAATGGCCGAACGTGTCTCGAATCGTTAACAGGGAAACAAACGAGCTTTACGATAAACGACGATAACCAACGACACGCATGTACCGGCTTACGTGCTTTGCCAGGATAAAGGCGACATTATGAAATATTTAATACTGCCCTTCGCTCGACACGAAATATTTAACGAGACCATTTTGAATACCAACCTGCTCCCGGCGATCGTGATCATTTTTCGAACGACTTCGAAATCGAAATGTACTTTGAGCATAATGTAAACATAGAGGAAACGCGATGCGACGCGATAAAATATTGAATGGGCTTGTGCAACGGGGCGTAATATTTCCGGAGTGTGTTTGACATTTTTTTTTCACAGATATTCGAGAGGTTTCAGATTGTGGATTTCTTTTCGAACGGTTTCAAATTCTTTTCAGAAAAGTGACTCTTTACGGAGAAATATAGCTGGAAATATTTTACGACATTGACTGTGAGATTTAACAAAGCATAAATGCTGCGAGCGTCTTTTAAAATGTTTTCGTATTTTCTCATTCGATCCGACTAGATTTATTCTTCGATAAAAAAATATATAGATATACATACCTCCTTTGCAAATACCGAGGTACACTGTAGCCAAAAGTCCAGATATCAGTTGTATCATTTTTATTAATATCACTATGCTTCTTTAAGAATCAACGAAAGGTATAAAGATAACGAAGAGACTCGCTTAACGAAGTTATTCGTAAATTTCAGGTTTTTATAGGTCGCAGAAAGCGCTTAAGGGAAACGATCGTTATCTCGGCAAAGTTTTAACGTGAGAGTGAACAGAATCGTGTATTCCGAACGGGAAGCCTCGAGCAAGAGACAGTCGGCTATGAAAACGCTGCCGTGTGAAGCTGCATAAAGCATTTGCCTTTCAGAGGAGAAGTCTGCCGTTGGAATTCGCGTAATAGTCGTGTCGTGAGTCTCTTCAGGAAGAAGATCAAGAGAGACGGTGGTAAGGTAAAAAGAAGCATCAGGCAAGAAAGCAAATAGAAGAGAGTATACACTTCTACACACATACGTATACGTATATGGGTATATGAAGATACAAGAAATTTTTCGTATTTTTCTAAGAGCATCGTATCTTAAGAGGATGAGGTCCCTAACTGAATAGCAGCAGTTTCGAGGGATTTAATCCTGGCAAGGAAACAATAACAGCTCGCGACTGGACCAGAGGACAAATAAGACAATTTGCCGGTACATGCATAATGCATGCCCAAGATCGTAACGGCCCGTCTAGCGACTCCTTGTCTATAATGGAATCTGTGCCATTCACTCGAATTCGGCTTGAGCATAAAGTGAAGAAGTCCTGGGTAACGTCTAACAAGGCAGGGCATTCAATTACACCAGGACCAACCCCTTCCACCGCCAGAGCCCCGACTAGGTGCCCTAACTCCCTCCCACCTTCACGCTAGGGAGTAATACATCCAACCTTCCTATGTTTCCTAATGCTATCTTATTCACTCAGTCACTTTTGATCTCGCCTTCTCTTTCTCTCCTTCTTTTCCTTCCTTACTCCTCTCTTTCTTTGTACCAACGCTTCCTCCTCGCACTTGTATAAGACCAGCTGCACCGAGCTGCGCGTTCTTGGCGGCGGCTTCCCGATCTGCGGTCTTCGTAGCAGCCAGTAGTAGGAAACAGTGATGTACCAAGAGGGGTTGCTGGCCCTTCAGAAGCATGCTCCTCCTCCAACCACTATTAACCATCTCAAGTAACAGGAGATCGTGATATACTTGTGGTTAATGAAAAATGGTCTATGGTAATGTGACTTTTAATATTGTATATTATATATCAGCACTACTTTGAGATATTGTAACGGTAGCTGTGGTATATGATATATTTCAGAGGGATATATAGGATTCAATAGTTATTGTTAATATGTATGAACATTTTTATATCTTTTCATAGAAAGATTTTTATTATTTATTAGGAATGTATGTCGTTATATATGTATATATAAATTGGAATTTTTTTCACACATAAATTAATGTGTTTGCTATATTTTTTTGGGTGAATTTCCTTTAAGGTGTCTTAATTAAAAGTACCGTGGGAAACTTTATTGAGCCACAATTGCCTTATGCGACTTTACTTATCTAGGATATAAGTTAGTGCATCGAATTTGGGGAAGAAGACTGACAGGAACATAGCATAAACAGTATTAATAAGGTAGAAATATGATAGGCTTTCTCAGCATTCCTTAAGTAGCTCCAGACCAGGGGCAAGGCTTGATCCTAAAGTAGATTCTTAGCACAGCACTGGGCAGCCCTAAACTAAACCGAAGACGGGCCAAACTCATCCCCAACTTGGCTAACCACCGAACGACTGAGGCAGTAGGCACCCCTTTTAGCGATGGGTTGAAACTACTCGCGAAACCGGCTTCGATTATCCGGGATTCTCCGTTTCCTGGAATCAAGCCAGGATTATAGTGGCAGAATCCTCAGGAGCGATCTCGAGTGGCTGCTAAGCTCAGCGACCGATATCTTCAACAGGCCATTCCGAGTTTTCGTGTTTGCATCGCTCGACCTCGGAATTGAGTTTATTTAGGGCTTCGTAGAATTTCACATGTGACTCTAAGAGGGACTAAACGAGCCTATAAATGACGGATATCCTTCACTTGGTTGAATCAATTTGATTTTTTATCTCACGCAACCTCAATTCAATTTGCGGCAAATAGAAACTGATCTAATGAGAAAAGGATTTTTGAACAAGTTATTTAGCGATGAAATAAAATTTCTCTGTTGTTATATACATATGACGATTTTCGTTAGATTACATTTTTTATTATTTGATACATTCTCGATATCAACAACACTGTATATATATTTTTTTTATTAAATTCCATGGCACCAAATTTTCTTTAGTTGGCAAACAAAAATCATAAAAATCTAAACTTCATTTTACGTAATGAATAAATATCTTTGCACTATAATCAATATTTATCCAAATTTAACAGTGATAGTCTGAAACTGTCTGAAACTGTAGGATGTCACTGGAAAAAAATTATTGCCATTAGCCATCGAACGCAAAAATTGTCTACGAGAATAATTAAAACGTAAAAACAATAGCAAAAACATTTTGTTCAATTTTAGCATTTTTATATTAAACTCTTATCGCTAAATAAATTTATTCCTACTTTTAAACGGTTCGTATAAGTCTCTGCCGGTTCCAACTAACTCAAGATAACTTTTACGACTGGCGCCTATTCCTCCACGTCTGAGGTTACTCATTACATCCATTTACATGGCCGCACGCCCTGATATATTAGCCCACTTAACCGTGAAATATATCCCGATGAATCGGCAAACCGAATTAACCCTGCTGCGAACCCCTATGAGATCGAATCTCGTCTGACTTCAGACCAATTCCTTCCAACGATTATTTTTAACAATACAGCCATTTTGTCTGTACCATTGATACACCCTATAATCAATACAAACTTACTTGATGCCTGTTATCAAAAGTAATTGATCATCTGAAAAGATCAATTTATTACCTCATCAGTTAAGATACGTCACAGCGAACGAGAACACGATATTCGTATCCACGTAATTTAAAGTGAAGTGAAAATTAATAAAAAAAATAATACTAATAATAATTTGCACAAATCATTGTACAATAAAAAATTTCGTTTGCGTCCAAGGTTTGTTTCGTCTCGTCACTATCGGATCGTTAGAGTCAAAGGCAGGTTGGATGGAGAGTAAAAGGCGGAGATCGGGCGAACGAATAATTTTTCCAGCTACCTGTACCTTTCCACCGAAATCTGAGGTTACTCATTAAGGCGATTTACATAGGCGCGACGGGAGGCTAATATATTATACTGGTGCAGCTTGAAATATCTGCCGATGAGCTGGCAGCTGAATTAACTATTTCTCAGGATTTTTACGTCTCACCCTTATCCACTAGGGATCCTTTATCCGTTTCCATTTCCTTTTACTTTTATAACGTCCTTTGCGGACACGCCTTTTTATTATATTCCTACGGCATATCTTTTCTTCAGCTTCGCTTCGCTTCCTTTGGTACACTTCATCAAGTGCAATGACTTTTTGAACATAAAACATTTTATTCGACTGACGGTTGAAGTCTTATAATTATATAATTTTTTCCCATAAATTGTTCATTCTGATCAAGATATTTAAATATTCCCCAACATTTTACGTACATCTTTAATTGTGATTCTGTGAATCATTTCTGTTATTTCTTTTATAGTCACTCATTCTTGCCTGCTATATGCTTATAGATTAATTTAGTTTTAACTGGAGAAGAGTAATTACAGAGATTTTTATATTTCATAAAAATCACGTGACTGTTTTGGTAGCGTGCAAAGACCGAACCGTAATTGTTCAGATTTCAGAATATACTTGAATATTCTATTAACTAAATCTCTATGGATGTTAAGCCTAATTCCAGTCCCTGAGTACAATAGATTTTCATATCCGGAAATAGGATGTATGTACGAGGGATTGAAAATGTGCCTGAAATCTGACAACCGGTCATACCATATACAAACGTACTTCGTATATTAGCAGTTTCGATTTATAAGGTATATAATACATATAATTTTATATATTTATAATTAATATTAGGACACCCTGTAGTTTCATTATTAATGGGTAAGACTACGGGGATGATCCTTAGTGGATCTCACCGAAGATATGCATTATGATACGCGTTCTATTATAAAGAGATTCATAGATGGAATAAGTGATTGGAGGATAATTCAAAGACACCCAGTATGCATTAACGTGTTTGCGCTTTCCGTCAGTATTTAAATAACTCGAGCAAGTATTGGAAACGAGTAAAAATGCAAAAGCTGCACGTAAGTAGGATATTAAACTATTACGATTTTATGATCGCCGGGTATATCTCACGTTCCAGCCGGTAATATAGAAACTTATGGCTCGTTGCCTAATTCCAGGCAAATTTCATCCCCTTTCACTTACCCTATCCCATCACCTGCTTCCGGGGGAGGCTATTGTGCCCATGTTCCTGAAATTTCAGTTAATGACCATTAGAAATGATCACGTATAAAGAAGGTTTGTTATTTTTTATACTTGATAATTCTCATTCATCCACTTACTACAAAGCATATGGAATTTTCAAGTTCCGTAAGATAAGAAATTCCACCATTTCTTTTGCGCTTGTAATCCCTTACTTTGAGGGTAAAAAATAGGATACAGAGAATAATTTTTGTATGCGCGAAATGAAATCATATACGCGGATCATTTCTTTACGTGGATTATAAGATCGATTTGTCAGTTACACTGATATATCAGATATACATACAGTAAGTAAGCTTATAGTGCTTTTAAATAAAAGTATAATATATTTTAATTTTCTATCCACTATTTGACGATATTTTATCAGTTTATCTCTTTCAACCTACTTGAACCTAACTTAACCTGTTATCTACGTATAGGAGTGTATACACGTATTTAGCAGAAAGATGTATGTGTGTATTGGGCGATCTAATCTGAGGAGAGCATTAAATGAAATTGCATGTAAATAAGGCGTACATTTTTCTTCGAAATTGGATCTCTATACAAATAAACCTAATTTAAATGTAAAATTCGATACGGTTTCGTTTGATTGGATGGCATTGAGCTTGACGATGCAGAAACATTCAAGATTAACGAATAGACCTTTCCGAGTCGTCGTTTTCTTTCTCAAAAAGCCAATCCTCATTCACTCGTCATACATAAATCTCTGGTAAAACATACCTACCGAAAAAAAAAAACTGTCAAAGAATATCAAATATCAGATATAACCTGTATAACTTAGCATATCAGAAAGGAATAAAATGTACTATAAAATTTCTTAATTAAGTTAATTAAAATTAAAGACGTGGTTCAATTACCAAAAAAAAACGAATAGTATCCAAAAAACATACCAGTGTGTACACAATCGTGTTATGCTCATTAAAGTACAATAAATAGAATATATTCATATATTGAATAATAAAAAAATGTCTTACATCCTTCAATCAAATATACTGAGATATAATAAATAATGGGTTAAATATAAATAACAAGCCATTTGTTTTTACAACCATATAACTCAGTATACTATATCAGAAATATATATTATCCTGTTGTAAATCATCGTAAGTAATACATTCCCACGACAAAATAAATTCTTCGGCAGAAAAGTGGAAACGTCTATGGCATTTTTGCTAATCAAATGTATAGCCATGTTAAGAGCCATAGTAGTACAGTAAAAGCCTCCCATCAATCCAAGAGTTTCTCCCAGTAGTCGGGTATACTAGCCACTTCACTTAACAGCCGTCCGTAATTTCTTCCATCTCGCAATACTGCCCAACCTAATACCTTGTCAGCGACTTATGTGTACGTTGTTACAAAAGATTGGAGTTCCTTGCCAATTTTGACATCTATATAGATTCGGCTCAAGAATTCTCTTAAGAAAATTGTCATTGTTTCACGAAAACTATACGCAGGATCTCCAACGTAGTATTGGGATTCACAGTCAAGAAAAATCGAGGGAATGTAAAGCAGAAGGATGTTAAATTTGCAAAGTAAAAAATTTATTGATAGTCATAACAACGGAAGTACAGAAACTTTTACGTGAACTGTAATATAAGTTATGGTAACAGTTGTATATATTCATTAATACTATGCAATCCAGATTTTTGAATTTTCCATACACTATGTGTGGTGCCTCAGAGGGGAGACTCGAAAGGAAAGGGAAAATATACTATTGTATATACATATACAAGGACCCATGAAATGCGACCAAATTTCCCGAGACTGGTATCTCGGAACTGGCGAATGTTCATTTTCTCGCAAATGTCGAAATCGTCGTTTCTAAAGACTCCGACCATCCTTAGCCCAAAGGGTACTCCTGGAAAGACTAATGAAATTATCTTCAATTCGACCCCTGATACGATAGAGTAGCCTTTTTCTTTTCAAAGATATTGTACCTCGAAGAATAGCGTTATTAGGCACGACCACATAGAACACGCGGGAGTGATTTATCTATTAGCCATTACAAGAAAGGAATGTGTGTGTTTGTGTGTGTGTGGATGCGCGTGTGTAAAGCCGAAAATCCAAAATTTCAGACGAGCCGATAAATACCGATCGACTTTAAAAATCCATGGGAAATTAATTTCCGGATGAATTGAGGTCTTTAGGAAAAATAAGGAGCATGTAGATGGAGCAGTAACATTTATAAATCTCAAGCGCTTCCGGTATGAAAATTCCGCTTAGAGGAAATTATCTCATTTTTCAACGGCGTAAGATGCGACCGCATGGTTCATGCGGTTGTGCCTCATTGCAAATATGTTTGCTCATATTTTTTTGTCCACCGATTTTATACAGAATAATAATTTCCTTGAAAAAGTTAATATAACTTTATAGCTACATCTATACCTGTAGGAAAATTTCCCGTTGCCAATGGCTTTTTGCCAAGGGTAACGTGTGTTAAATTGATAAAAAATCATTCACTACCTTCGGCTAAATCCCATGAGCAATCGGGAATTTCCCTATGGGTAAATACGACCTGAATGATTACACAAAAAACCAAATTCAAAATTCGTCTCTTTCATACGGCATTTAAAACAATTAGTCCAAAGGCAATCAAACGGAATAAAAGAGGTTTCACTCCATACTCGTTGCAGCGAAATAACGGGCATTTCGAGTGTACTTTGTATTCGTACTAGTGTAATATTGGTATGCGTGAGAAATAAATTTTCGCTCGTTGCCATTCGGTTGACGCGCTAAAATGTTATAACGTATCGCAAACGGGCCACTGCGCCGCATGATTATATGTACGGTGCCAACATGAGAAAATAAAAGCACCTATAGGCTATTAGAATTATACTTTTCGTCAGACTTCCCCTATAAGTTGTAATGTCGTGCGAAATCGGTACGGTTAATCGGGAGCCAACCAAACGGAGCGTGACTTGGGTTTGCTCTTACAAAAAAGACAAATCTTCACGAGTAACCAGACGAAGAGGGCGACTAGGAATGAGAAAAGGATTAAAAAACGAAAAATGAGGAAAAACCGTCAAGCAAGAAACCGTATGGTTGCACGATTCCTTCGGAAAATTATATAGGGGGGAACGGAGGGCCAGGAGAGGGGGTGAGTATTTTGTGGGGGTGCCGCGTAACATGCGATATTGCGATCCCTCAGCAAAAAATTCGTTTCGGTTTCATGACAGCCTCGTGCTTTAGTTCCCCTTAGCAAGTAATCGTTCCCACGCCATTATTACCTATACTCAATATTATTTTTTATTTTCCTAACCCTTGATTAAGAAGTTTGGCTAAATTCTTCGCGTCGACCGCATAAACACAATATTGCAGATTACCGATGTATACGGATTTACAAAAAAATTTGGGGAAATTATATTTTAAAAAATGGAAATTTACACCATTTTTCATGGGGACACGGATGAGAGTCAAGGTACAGTAGCACGTTGTGGCGCTGAAGGAGATGATCGATTCCCCCTTGAAAAGAATCATTGTTCTACGAAGTAATTGTCTCGCGATTTTATAAAGGACATGAAGATTGAACGACATTTTCAAATAATCTGTACATTCCTGTCAACAAACTGATGCTTCCTGTTGCCATATCGTTTTGGGACAAGTTTCACGGACATCGAATGGGTTAAGAACGTTAGTTCTACTGGGTATTATGTTTCGCAGTTTCCCAGTACATAATTCAGGCTGAAAGTACTACCTAGTTTTGTAAAATTTCGATTTTCTGAATTATCGAACTATGTAAACAATTATTATTAAGAAAATCTGAATTAGCCTTCTTCATATTTTTCGAGACGCTTTGCCAACTTTAGACATAAATTTTACCAAGTTACCATACTGAACCTCAGCGCCATTCAAGCATGTTTGTTTATTTTCATAACTCACAATGTTTCATCCGATTAAAACAAAACTTTATGCTATGATTGCACTCGTCCTGTGACGGAATTCAATTAACCGTACTGTATTGTACTATTCATTTGAATAACATAAGGAAGTGCAACAACTTCATTGCATCCGTACGTATAATAAATCGAGAATTGTATAGTACGAGTGTTCTAAGTTCTAAAAACGTCATTATAATAGAAATTCCAAATGTAGTATTGGAACAGTGAATTCGTTTTTCGAATTTACTATGAATCTTAATGAGTACACCCTTAAGCATGAATCATATGATCAAAAAGTTTCGTACTTTCGAAAGATTCGAAACCGTTAAACTTTGAAGCTTTTAAAGACTTCAAACAATCTGAAGGATTTCTGAGTCTCGGGAATAGACGAGCCACAACTAATCTAAATTCTAATCAAGAAAATTCCTAGGGAATCCTACAGCATCCAAATTTGCAGGCTACACGCGTGAATTATAGCGTCTCTTAATAATGAAAACTTGAAAGCAAGGTAAAAAGTAAGGACAAAAAAGGATGACGTTTCGTGAAATTTCCACGAGATCTGAACAATACGGGGAAAACAGGGAAGGCGAAACTAGACAAGATTAGATGACAGAAGATGAGGGACGCGCAGAGCGATAGGAATTCGAGAGACAAGACAGCAAAGACATGGAAGTAAAGGTGTAGGGTGGAAAGTAGTGAAGAATGAAAAGAGAAGGAAAGGTCGGCAGTGGAAACGAAACGAAACGAAACGAAACGAAAGGAAACGAAAGGAAACGAAGCGAGACGAAACGCGGCCATACGCGGTAGTCGATAAACCGCGCCTGCGTACTATTCTCTATATAGTTAGACCCCTTCGAAGAACCCCTCCCATCCGTTTGGGGTTGCTCTCGTTGCTGAAACCACGCGTGCTTCTCCTACGAATTCGCCAGGGTGTGGATTAAAGGTATTAGCCTCGTTAAAGCCGACGGAGATGTCCGGCAGCTCGCTATCGAATGTCCCCCACGTTACTATAACCTGAGACTTGACTGATCGTCAGCTTGATGTATTTTCAGGAGGCAGCCCCCATGCCTCTTCCGCCATTCGTTGATCAAGTGGATACGGATTTTTATATATATTGGGTTATATTTTCAATTATCATTATAATTATTATTGCACGATTAGCCGTTTCATTTGCTTATCATGACATGGTATGCGAATAGTATATATTAGGTGCGCAACTAAGTTCTTGCTGTTTTTTTTTATGAAAATGAAACTTTATTGTGAAAAAATGGTTATAAATGAATCATTCAAAGTATTGCCCATCGTTATCTACATCTTTTTTCCATCTTTCTGGTAAAGCTCGAATACCGTTACGGTAAAAGTGTTCATCTTTTGAGGCTATCCACGAATCAAGCCATTTTTGGACGTCTTCATATGAGTCGAACTGCTGATCGTTTTTGAAAAAAAAAAAAAAACTGAACCGCCGTTTTCTTCGAATGAAAGAAGAAAATCAACACTTCCCGCAAATGAGGATTATTTGGCAGAAAATCAGATATTTTCACACAACCAAAAGTATGACGCCAAAACAAAATCACTAATGTGTCCCCAACGGTTTGTTTACCATATATCTAAGCTTGGTTCATGACGTTTTGGATATGTCAAAATCGACCAGCACTTACTATTGGAACCATCTATTGACAAACAGCGGGAACTTAGTTGCGCACCTAATATATAAATCTAAATTGAATCTACTGATTCATACAACGCGCTTGAACGGTATTGCGCAAGTGGAACAACGTCTCATCAAGTATGTGAGACTTGGTTCCAGGAGTAATTACGAAATGCGAGGATATGGGACGTTAGCACTAATCGAATTCTGGGGTAATTCGTAATTCCAAACTTTCCAATGAACGAATTGACGATAGATGCCTACCGATTTAAAAGCGTAACTCCGAAAGGGATGACACCACGTTCGGTGTCCCACACCGAAAATCCGTAGATTCTTTGTTATTTATGGCTTGTTTCAATTTCGTCTTTCAAGTGATATATGTGTATATCAAGCTTCGGGGAAGAGAAAAAGCTAGCGACATTTACTTGACAGAAAAACAAAAGGAGGGTCTGACTGCGGCTTATGCGTCCAAACACGAGAACAGCCAAATTTAGAAATACACGTTTAGCATTGTCACTATCCGACTTACCTTCTTTCTTTGAGCGCGTGAAAATATTTTCTTATATCATCCAATGCATTATGCCTTAGTCATAGGTACTCGATATTTATAAATCGTAATGCCACTGGCTGTTCAGCATTAATGAATAATCTAATAGTCAACTGTATAAGATAAATAACAATAGTTACGTGCAGTTAGTGCAGTGAGTAGCAATAACAGTACTGACAATGGTGATGATAATGACATTATAGTGGTGGAACCGACTGAAACACCACATTGTCCTCTGCTCGTGTAATGTATAACGGAAGTCTTAATGTACCTAGATATAGAGTAGGAAGTGACGTAGTCACGATCGCTATAGAAGGAAGCACCAAAACGACTTTCGACATCTCGAGTAGGAGGGTTGACCCTCTTTTCAAAAGTTTTCCCGTTCCTTTGTACCCGGCTGGAAGTAAAGATGGCGGAAAGGGGACGGAAGAGTTACGGGGTTGGATAGGAAATCGGAAGAGGGAAAGTGACGTCAAGTGGAACAGCAATTTCTAACTCGAAAGCTATTTATTGGCGATGCCAGCGCCCCATTATGCCGTCTGGCGAATTACCGGAATGCCGAGCCTCCCTGCTAACGCTGCACCCATTCCGTATCTGCCTATTTCGCATTAATTTCGCATCCATCGCACATCTAACTCACATCCATCTCGCATCAATTTCGTATCCATTTCGCATCCGTTCCGTTGGGATTCTTCTACGGGCTTCGACTTTCTTTACACCGAATATTAATAGCGTTAATGGATTTTGACTCATTTGACACGTGGGGAAAATCAATTACGGACGTCCGGATTATTGATCTTTTTTAATTCCAATAACTTGTGTAAGACGCATAAGAATTTTAGGATGAAGGAAAAATATATTAAAGATAAGAAAAAAAAATATACGATTCTAGAATACGTATTACATCCAATGACAACTGAGAACCATGGAATTAAAATGGTTACAGTATTCTGTATAGGAACGCGATAGATTTTCAGATTAACTAGATAGTATTCACTGACGATACAAAATGCTTTAAGATATTTTAATCCCTAATCTCGTATAAGCATCCAGCGAACTTTTGGATTAAAATTTTATTAAATTGGGTATATATCATCGACCTATATCAAGTTTTTTCTTCGGCAAGTAAAATTTGTTCCCTTATTAATTAACGTACAAGAAAGACTCCGTTAAGCCAATCTGTCGCCAGCTTCATTAAATCAAAGGGAAACGCCCTGTGATTTCATTCGCAGGAATAAAAACTTAATAAAAAAAAAGAAAATAACGCTAATTGATACAGAAGAAGAATGAAGAAATATTATAGCTCTCGAAATACTCGTGACAATTTTAACTTAAAATTCAAAAAATTTATAGAGCAATGTGTAAAATGCCATTAGACGTCTAATGGAGAACGAACAAAAAAAAATAGAAGCAAAATGGTGTCTCTTCCGTACGTTTCCAAGTTGCGACATTTATTTATCTGTCTCGAAACTGATCTAATCCGGCAAAAACACGTGGAGGCCTCGAGACTAATAAGTAGGAATGTTAACGAGACAAGCAAACGAATGGTCCTCTTCCAAAGAAGTACAATGTCCCCGGTTAAGCTAAATCCACAATAAAAAATGAATTTATCAAGAACAACCACTATAACACCTATACACATATACCTAGAGGAAGAGAGAGAAAATCCGGCTTGCATGATCTCCAAATACGTCTGATAAATAACGTAATAGACGATTCAAGAATTTCTCAAAGATCCCAACCCGGATTTTCCCACGTATTTTTCCATAGCTCTGAAGCAAAGGTGTCGCGTAGATTTATGAATGGCGAGAACCTAACCAGATACCTACTACCTAGAGATCCAGGGGTGTATGAGAAGAAAGAGAGGTAAAAAAGAGAACAGCAAGAGTAACGGTGATGTGGGGAGGGGCGCGGAAAGGGGGGAGGGCGGAGGTGAGGGGTAGTGCCAAGAGAAAATAAAAGATCAAGAAAGGTATCAAGGAATTCTCCCGTAGATATGTACGTACGTACAAGCACATTGCAATGGTAGGTACATCGCGACGCCCGGACTCTTACCGAAGAAACGACGCGAACCGACTCCAGCTAGAGTACCGATCGCAACTCTGGAAAGGCTGCGTATTAAGGACGACTGTCCTGGAATATTTACGAGGGCTTCCCATTGTGTCGCGACGCCATTCACGACGCTTTATTTATTTGCCCGCTCTCTCGCTCCGTCCCTCTCCCTCACTGTCCTTATACTAACACGCTAACACTCTCTCCCTCTCTCTCGCTCTCTCGCCTTGTCGCTCCAACGCGATGCCTAAACCGCACACTCTGCCGGCCGGATTCCTACTTTTCTTCAGCCCTCCGTTTCCAAATGGGTCGGAGATTTTTCATAATTTTACTTTATTTTCGAGCATTGTGCCTTCACTGCCTTCTCACCGCGCTCGTCCCTCTTGCCTTTCTTCTGTCATCTTACATCCCCCTCGATCTTCTCCACTGAGCAACCCTGGACTCCCTTTACTTTCTCCCTCTATCATTCTGCCCTGACACACATACCTACGCAATTACCACGGCATTTACATCGTAAAATCGTTTCCGCATCAACTTCCTTCGTCTTAGCCTTTATACCTGGCATTCTGACATTGCTTTGTCCCAATTAGTACTGGGATTTCGGCAATTTCATGAAATTTACCTTAGCGCGTTCCGAGGATAATAATATTTTCATCGGTCCCTTTACGACCTAACCGTTATACACGGGCACTTGTTAGGTTAGTTTCATCTTCCTTTTTTTCTCTTTCCTCCATCCTAACGGCACTTTACGTGCGACTGGCTTTCCTTTGGCTACAATGAAGTTTCCTGTAATTTTATCTCACCCCACAACCCCCTATTGAGATTTTATCGATGCTTCGCCAGAAGACTTTCGGTCATTTTTCTCGTTGCCCAAGATGTTCTCCTTACACGACCAAACGACTGATCTAAATTTTATGCATCATCCGATCTAACGGCCGTACACGATAGAATATCTTATAACGAATGTTGTCAACGGGTGATAAATGATATTATGGAGTAATTTTCAAAATCGTCATGCGACATGTACATAACTAGCGACGTATCGCTGGCATAATCGGTCACGTAATCCTTAAAGCCACAATTTTATCAAGATCATGTTGCGATACGTTTTTCGTGACTCGGATGAAAACCTGCCATAGTATCATGTATACAGTACGCGATACAGTAAATTAATAAAACCATCGTTATCAATTTTTTATTAAATACATTTAAAATCCCACATGATCTATCGCTGAAGAATCGTCCTGTAAAAGATTAAGGGCAGACACGTATGAATTATCACAGATGCAGTATCCTCTATACGACTGGCTGAAAATTTTTACAAAAAAAAGATCCTCATTATGTCGGAAATAATCTGGGTCAATTTTCATTCGAACCATAGCGGCCTTTTCCTCTTTCCTTTCTCCGGCAACCCACCATTCACTAACTTTGAAAATGGGTGACTTCTGGTAGAATCTCATAGTCTGTCACGTCTATTCATTGTTCGTACGAGGACTATCACACGTGACAGTCATTCGAATGATTAAAGCGTTCGGGACGGACGTTCTAGGAACAGTGAGGGAAATCACTTCTCTGTCTGTGAATAATTACTTTCCGGCAGTAACGTGGAAATTACATTTCCACTGAGATTTACATATTTACCGTGGGATCGTAGATTTTTGGATTATACGCCAGGAAGAAAAAAAAACGTTAAGCATTTACGATTTACTTAAATAGATATTAAATCACTGCTTGCATAGAGATCGTTGGATAATTAGGGATAATCTTGGGTGAAAGTTATTTATATTCAGTGAAAAAAATGATATTCGGTAAAAAATTACATTCTTTTTTTTTTTTTTTTTGTTACTTTAAAACTATTTAGCCTACCTATGCGTTACCTGTAGTCGAAATGATGCTGGTGAAAAATGTACGCAGGCTATAATTATTTCTAAATTATGATACAAACAGGTGCAGGTATCACTAACGCTGGAGAAATCTTTAAAGGAATGTCTCACTGAATTATTAACCGAAAAGTATTTTTTTTCTGACTATAATCTGGTTTTAGAAAATTTCAAACCGATCAAATTTCATTCGAAATGTCAGAAAATGCTAAGAATATATAATTTCTTCTAGTAGAATTTGCCAATAGCATTAAAAGTAATTTAATTTTACAGACGCTAAAGTTCAACCCTGAGGAAAAAAGAAATTCGATTCTCACTTGTGTCATTGGCGAAGTATATTGCTTGGAAAGATAAAACTTAAAAGCTTATCCTAGTTCCTTGATAATAATAAGTATGGCACAAGACCGATAAAATCAATAATACATTAGCACGAGTATCTATTGAAGGAATAAATTTCTTGGAAAATTTATTCCTTAATTTCACATCCAATTACGACCCGAGCAAAAAACTTTTCCAAAATTTAAAATTGTTTTTTAAAAATTTATCTAAGAAAATTATCAGACCGTTCGCGTAGACCGATTAGTTCGGGACCATAAAAAGACTTGAACGAGACTAAAATCAATGGAAAGACTTCAGATAAGAAGTACTTGTTCCAGATCAAAGAGACGTACGTAAGAGTGTTCTAAGATATTTCTGATACTTCAATATTTTTACAAGAGAGGCAATGAGATAATCTTCCATAATACCGACTGAAACCTTCCGTTGACGTAATCTATCCTATTGGATTATACCTTCTACTGTCGATCACCCATCAATCTGGAGTCTCCATCGACCTTCGTTCGCCATGCGAAAGCCCCCGGCTGTCATGAAAACGTGACTTAAATGCTGGCTCGAGTTAGATAACAAGAAGAAGAAGTAGAAATCTTCACTCGAGGAGAATCCTTCGATTCCATTCATCATTTCCGTCTTTCATCCCACCTCCACGAAAACTACACCCCTATCCTTACGAACTTTCACCACTCCATATAAAAAAAAATTTCAATCCTGGTACGTACTACGAAAAGAGGTATGACTACTGGCGGGAACGTGATAAGAAGATAATTCTAATCTTCTTCTCGTTCAACCTATTCTTGTACTACTGGCGCTCTTACTCTTTTGACAATTGATAATCTCAAATGACTTTTATAATAACTGGCCGGCGTAACAATAGACGTATAAGTTTGCACAAATGAATTACTCGAAAGATATGATAACCGCGCAGGTACCAATTTAGATTTGGAATAATAGAAGTAAATAAGAAAAAATATATATAGTTTTTATGTCCACAGCTATAATTGGCAAAAAGTGACAAGATATGCTATTACAATTTACATAATACCATATTTGCATAGTACTTTGTTTTACCACAAGCACTGATATATATTTTGTATGTACTAATGTTTTATTGATGCCGCGTGAATTTCAAATAGTTATAAATTTAGCATTCATAAATATATTCAGTACAGTCTTCCTTATGACGGGCAATAACGCTGTAACTCCTTAAACTGGTTTACTCAAAGTTCAATTTACTCTTTCAAGTGATTTTACTAGTAAAAGTATCACTACCCCCCAGGGAACGAAGAAACTCCTTGTCGGTTGACAACAAGTTTCCATCAATTGGTGGGGATTTACATTTTTGTCAAGTGATAGTTCCTATCTGACTTTTTCATCTCGAAGTGTAATATTATGTATCGAAATATAGTTATACGTGTATGTTATTAAATAATATATTATACACATAGTATATCCTATAGTATAACCTGATATCCACGGTTATTCGGGACTATGAACTACCTGAAATGATTTTATCATGGGAATTAATCGAAATCAAATGAACAGAACCCACTTCATGTGATTGAATAATCCCGAATAACAGTGTACGTATACGTTCGTATTGCATGTATATACATTCCACGTGCAATTATTATAATTTTCACGTATCACGTTGAAAGTAAAGTTCAATTCTGACTTTGAAAATTGTATATTTGACTTTTCTTGAAATCAATTTCCTTCGCGGAATGTATCCCTCCCGATAGACGGATAGCGTCGTCTTCTAGGCTGCATGGTTTTCAAACTTTCGAAAGGAACAGAAATTGCGCAGGAAGCCAGACAAGCAGATCAACGAGAAACAGGAAGAGAGCGAGAAACGAAGTGTTAGGAAACTTCTCAAGTGCGCGACCTCTGACCTCGAAGCGAGTTAGGAGTTACGGAGTCGTCTGAAACTTTCTGCAGAGGGGAGTGTGAAGCCTGGCTAGGAGAGGTGGACACGACCAAAGTCAGTAAGGCGAAGGCAAAGATTTAAGATTTTGAGATCGAAACGAACCTGACGACCGGAAGGAGTTTGACGGAAGGTAAAATTCTAGTGGGCGACCATTGGTTGATTTTAAAATAATTTTTTAATTTTAACGTAACTACATATTCACTAACTGGTCGTGCAGAACGGATGCTGGGTATTTTTGGAATATTCTTTTGATGCAAAAAAACTTTTTTTAATTTCTAAAAATTATACAAAAGAATAGTCAGTGTGAATTTAAATTTTAAAGAAATTTTCGAATTATATTTCATTTGTTTGGATACGAATATTCATTATACCCAGGATTAGATATGTGAATAATACCCACGTAAAAATAATAAATAATATATCAATAATATATATTTTAATGAGTGTCTGAGCTTTTAGTACAAAGAATTTGAATATATTGTGTCGCTAAATATAGCATAGCAAAAAACAAGCGGATTAAATTTTTAATCGTACTGCTCTTTAGTCTGGGCAGCTGCACTGCAGATAGACCGAGATTAGCCAATATAATAGTATTTTAGGTATATAGGAAAACACGTGAATGCAGACTTACCGCTTCTACCTATCGATATAAAGTTTGACATAAAACTTGCCGTCGTAAATTGAAAATAAAGTCAACGATTACAATTAGATTTCATAATGAATGGTAGATTTATTATTATTACCAAAATTTCAGCTGAAGAGTTCGTTTCTCATTATTATAGCGTGTATCATTTAATTAACGTTTATAATACTACCGAGTCGTTACAAGGTATGCTATAAAAGTTTATATTACAAAATAAAATTTAGTGCAAAAGAAATGTCGCAAAACTGGCTATAACCTATATTACGTATATCGTATATACTTACACGGCTTTAACTATAGTGCCGGTGTATTATTTCTGGTACGAGCCTCTGAAACAGTTACTTAATATTTTCCTCAAGTATATTCATAAAATGCAGACTTATACGAATCTGCATTTTTATGAAAGTTTTATTGCTTTACTTTTGCACGAAGTAAGCGATCCTCCGAGTGCGATTACGTATTGAAAATTTGTGGGAAAATCGTAAAAGGAACAGAAAGTGATTTCGGAGCAGTTCAATTTCTTCGTAGGAGTCCATTACCCGGTCCACCGATCCGAGATTCCCAGTCGACTTGGAAATTAGATCTAACTGCAAAAATCCAATATAAAAAAGTAAAAAAAAGAATTGTCGAAGAGAAGTCCATCTAGAGTATACACTCGACACCGAGGGATTTTTCACGATTTTCGTAGGAAAATTCGATTCGAGTTTACTGGTTAGTTAGAAGTTTCGAATGCATATCAACGTCCGTACATACTTTGCATATGTATTTTATTAAAGTTTTAACAAAAGTGCTCTAAAGTCTGATAAAAATTTTATTTTTACATATAATTTTCACGGCAAGAAAGCTTCTGTTATAAGAACTCATAAGAAAATATATGTGATTCGCTCTGTGCGGAGCGGTGATAAAATATGTCAAAAATGTCCCAAAAAAATTACCTCAAATAACTCTTATAACCAAAGCCTAGTTAAAAAATCATTTCAAATTACGTCCCTTTTTATTTTTTATTTTAAATTACCTATGGATTTTAATCGCATTGACGGGCATTTCCGTCACAATATGATACATGAAAAAGAAGATATTTATCAAAAGAATTTCGCAGTTGAAAAATCTTAATCGGCCAGTTTCCCGAGTTCCACCAATCATTCTGAGAACCCCATAGTCGATCAAGCGTATCGGAAGTAGTCGTTCGCTTGGAAAGATGATTTGAAGGATAAAAAGGGTGTAGAAAATCGAAGGGTATTTTGAGAGCGCCGAGAGGCGGTTGGATTAAGGCGTACAGTTGAAAGAAATACCAGAAGTCACGGCTGTGACGAATCGATTTAAAAGTCTATCCTTTTGGTAATGAGGCATCCCAGAGCGTGATATTAGTGCAGGAGAAAGAAAAAAGAACGTAGACCAAACCGGTTTCCAAAGACGACTAGACAGCTGCACCCGTGAAAACGATTTGCCGAAAATTCTACGGTCCAAAAATATAGGACGAGGATGTCAAGATTTCAATATTACAATATTTCTATTAAATTCGTCGTATCGGAGAACGTAAAAAATGGTTCAAAATGCCCTCCCCGCCCCCGCATCCTCAAAATAAAAAACTCAATTCTGTAGTTAAAAGGGAAACTCATAAACTGTTACCAAAATAATAGTGCACGTGCATAAAATATACTAAAAAAATGGTTTAAGACATATGCAAGTGAAACGTATGAAGAATGCATAACTTTCTTATTTCTATTAGTCGAAAATACACGAGTCTATATATCTTCGGCGACTTCCTGCGGTTATGGGAGCTGTTTTTCTTGCTGCGACGAAGAAAGCAAAAATTATGAGTGAAAGAGGAAAGAAAGAAAAAAAAACTAGAAAATGTATTCGAGTACGAGGAGACATCTGCATGGCAGAAGACGATTCGTCATACAAATGGAACGATTAACTTCTTAACTAGGGTTAGGAAGTGGGGTGGGATTAGTGGTAGTTGGCAGCGAAGGCAGTGGCAGTGGATGCAGCCTTAAGCGTCAACGGCAAGCGGCAAACTAGACGGGAGCAACTGTTATAAAAATAACTGAAAAATTTAAGTCCTCGAAAAATTCGACAGGAGCAAGTAGGGTCTGCTGGAGGCGCGGTACGAGATGTCTAATGTATTTTCAAATGTATACAGAATGTTCACTGAGCTTAACATGGATAACGTAACGTGTAGTAGATTAAGACGGATCCACATTGTGGGAGAAGTTTGGCAAATATTTAGTGAATTTAATAAGGCAATTTGAACCAGAAAGTGTTTAGTATTTCTATGAGGATTAATTTCGTATAATAATTTTATTGTTATTTCGACTGGTAAATAATTTTTTTCAATGAAAAAATATAATTGTGTCGCACATTTCAGTACTTTAATTGCCAGGACAATTCGAAATAAAGTGTAGATCAATGCATTTGTTAAAACAAATACAATCTTTATTGAAAAATAGTACGACCGTATAACTCGAAATGTACCGATAAACTTTCTTTGTTACTTTTTTTAACTAAAATTGTGTGAATTTATAAAAATATTCTTTAGTCTTATTAGCTGATAGTTGATATAGAATTATTTTGAGATTATATCCCTGGTTCAAAAATATTTAAATATCAGATATACCTCGGAACAATCTCACGTATGTCTCTTTGATCTCGGTCAAGTGCTTTTCATCTGAATAGAGCATCAATCAAGTATTGGCATTGATTTTCGTCCGGTTCAAGTGTCGTTATGGTTCAATCACTCAATGTGTAAGCTTTTCCGATAATTTCCCATGGACTGTCAGATATTTCTCACCTTATGGAAATATAACATTTTTTAATTTCCAAACAACAATTCAACGCAGATAATATTTATTGAAGAATAATAATCAAGAAGACTAATATTGGTGAAATGAACAACCCAATTAAATGCACTGGAGATTCCGTATATTTGTTATATCCAAATGTTAAGTACTCATACCTTTAAAATTCGTGCCACGTGAATGCTTCGATACGGTTTATTAATTATTTTTTAAAAACATGTTTCCCATTACAAAATTTATGGCTAATTTTTTCTTTTATTTTGCATTTTTTGCAGGCAAGCGGACTTCGTTATCAAGAAGATAGTACCATTCACGGTACTAAGAAACATTGCAAGGTAAAAGAAAACTTCCTAAAGTTGAAGTTCATCAATTTTGATTACTCGTCAGTCCAGTACTTTCCATAAATCCAATAAAAATATCCTAGTGTCATGAATTTTAGAGCTATCAATTAATTGAACTAATAAGAGCAAAAAAAGCCTCAGCGCGTTAACTTCTATGGCAGGCATTACGCCATGGAATTGTTAGCAGAAAAACTATGAAATACGCTTTGTCACTTATTGCTGGTGTTCCTGGCGATTGTTACCGGCTGACAATGTGAAGCAGGATCTCGGTAAAGAAGAAGAGTAAAAAGTAAATAAAATTCAAACAAAAGCACAGCAAAAACCGACGAAGGGGAAGAAGGAGAAAAAAAGTGAAGTAGAGCGGAGGGGGAAATTTGGAAAACGAGGAGACAGCTGCAGTGAAGAAAAACGATTGGTTGTACAGATAGGGCGGTTAGGCGGCGACGATGCAATCTCTAAAAATAGGATCGGTGCACGCATTGTGCACGGGAAAACGAGAGAATTCCCCGTTGGCGTCGGCGTCGTCGTCGGCGGCGTCGTCGTCGTCGTCGTCGTCGGCACCTCCTATTAATAGGCGGATGTCGTCGACACTCTCGAAAGACTCTCGAAAGAGTCCCCGAGGTCCTCAACCGATAAAACATATTCCTGCTACCGACAGCAAAATTCTTAATGAACCAGACTGCAGGTACTTGATTTCGATTTTTTATCAATCGATAGAGACCCTGCTCGGTACACTTATATTGCCCACCCCTTAGATTTCTAATCTGACTTACAACATTTTCTTTCCCCTTTGAAGAACTTAGTTTCTGTTATACAAAAGCAACGCGATAATCCATATTGAGTAAAAAAAAGTTACAGAAAAATTATTATAAAGAAAACGAAGAATACTGCATTTATGTATAATCACAAATTTTTATTAGCAACGTTAAAATGTTATATGTAAAAATATTGCACGAATTGGAATAAGATAAGGGACGCACGTGTATATTTTACATGTTACAACTACGTATCGAACCAATCCCGCACGCATATGTATATTCTGTGTTTCTATATTCAGGAAGTACAGTATTACATATGTTTCTCTAGTTCCCCTTATTTCTAATTTGCAAATTGCTTTACAACGTACACTCTTCTACCGTAAAATAAATGTATGGCCTTGTAGCAAACAAAGAAACATCTGTTGAATCAGATATCAATATCAACGTAGGCTAACTTGGCATGACCTAGCCTAACCGAAGGTAACCTAATTGAAATTTATGGTCCTTAATTCAATTGTTCCTAGTTTAATTTTTCTTTTCGTTTATATTCCTTAAGATTCCCCATAACTGCAGTTGTCGTAACATCCTATACAAGAAACATTGCTCGTACATGTTTTAACCAATTAGTTTCTACGTGAAATTTTTGTGCATCACAAACCTGTCAAAAAAATTCATTAACGTAACTTGGATGTCACTGGTTCACATGAAAGAAAAATATTATTCAGCAGGATAAGTGCAAAGAATGATACTGGTGGACATATCCCACATACTCTTTTCGATTACCATTCCCGTACAGTTAGTTCTGTTAGCACGTTATAAAGATAGCTTGAAAATGTGGGAGCGTCTCGAAGTAATGAAAATTTGTCGTCCCATCGAATAGATAAGAGGAAGACTGCTATCGAGAATGCCTATACATAAGTATGAGGATCTTGTAAAATTTTTAAGAGTTTCGGGACAAGTCTTCTCAGAGTGGTTGAGAAAGCCACAGTGGAAAGAATCGAAGAATAGAAACCAACATTTACGAGGGGGCGTATTTCATTAGCCAGGCAGCACGAAACGAGACGAACTAAAGGATGAAGACGAGAAGTGAGAGCGGAAAACGACGTCGTAAAAGGAAAGTCAATTTCTTCTTCCCAGAAGTGAAAATTGTTTTCGCGTATAGTGTAGACCTGTATAGTTGATTATATACCGTGTGTACAACAAAAATACAGGTTACGTCGTTAGAAATGCCTCAATCAAACAATTGACAGAACTAGGATTACGAAACGCCATAGAGCTACGATACGAAGAAAGTGATAAAAAAAAGATAAACGTACCTAATAAAAATGTTATTTCCCTATACGATAAGTAAAAAAAAGAAAAGTCTTTACCGTCTTAGAAATAGACGACGCTATTATGGCACAAAGACAGTTTGGCCCATCCGTTACATCAAATAGTGAAGGAATTTTTATCCGAAATAGATTTGGATCCCTTGTAACAGCCGGGTGGAGACATAAATACCGCAGTAAGAAAATATTTACACTATAATATAAAGTAGAAAGAAAAACAATTTTTACGTAAATAATTTCGTAACACGTCACCATTTAATTTCCAATATAATTATCATAAAAATAACTTTTCACGAAAGAAATTAACTTTTTATTGTCTTAGAAAAAGAAAAAGTTGTTTTTCAAAAAAAACTCGTCCAAGTACCAACCACAGAGGTTATAGGGTTGTTTAACGTGTGAAGGAAAGAGAGTCATTAATCGATGGGAAACTGGAAAGCCTATTTATCCGGACGAGAGTAAAGGGTGCATCTGCTTAGTGGGACTTTACTATAGGTTAGCTTTCTCATAGCGAACCGCATAGAGGTTGGCAACCCTTGTCTAGGCTCCGAACGGAAACCCTCGTCTATGTGAAGGGGAGCTGAGGTAATGGAAGGTCGTCTAAAAGTGGGACGCGAGGGGAACGGAAAGGATTCGAAGAGAAGTAAAGGGATGCGAAGGCGTTTTAACTGCCCTAACTGCCTTCTGGTAAAGAAAAGGGCCTACTGCTTATTTATTTTTCTTTATATCCTCAGCCTCCGTCTCCGCTTGCCTTTTCCTACGGCGCTATTTGCTTCTGCCAATTTTCTCGTATTTTCTGAAGCGCATCGTGTTTTATTGCTGGAAAAGTTGAAGGCACGAAAATTACGGTACGCGCACCAATTACAAGTCATCAACTATGAGAGTTGAGAGTTTGAGTTCGCGTTTTATACAGAATTGTCGCACATTTTTACTGAGCAAATATATAGTACAGGTACCAAATTTGTGGCACTTGCAATTTTTTTTATCATGAATTTATCACTGCGAATATTCGAGCCTTTTCCAATCCGCGTATTAACTTCGTGATACGGGAACGAGTTGTACATTTAGGCCCGTACTCATATCTCTCTTTTAGCGTTAAGAGACGTCTATTAGTATCTCCTATCCTTTGTTATTTTTTGTAAACACAAAGGATAGGAGATACTAATAGACGTCTCTTAACGCTAAAAGAGAGGTATGAGTACGGGCCTTAAACTAGTGATAATTGCGAAATCGCGAGTCCTCGAAGTTTCTCACGTACTGTAATTTATGTAATCCGTCTTGAATTATATACGCCTTACTTACATCAAGTGCAACGTAATTCTTCTGAGCTACTGCACAAGCGATAAATACTATATGCATAAATTTATTTTTTTCTTTCAAGTTGACGTTCAACTAATTGCAACGGCATAAGAAGGATTGAGTGCAAACCTGAAAATACTGACCTTACGAGCGATAACATTTAAATACATCAAAAGCTCGCAATTTAAAAACACTGTACTTATTAAAAAAGCACATTTCGAAAAGCTTTAATACGTCTGAGCGACTAAGTAAAAGAAAGGTCTCAAACATTAACAGAAACGAGTCCATTAGTAAAATAGCCATCGGGCTTATCATGAATCGTAAATTAATCCCGCCTGGTTGTAAGCCTGTAGGACGTTGTAAAAAAGTTAAAAAAAAAAGCAAACATGAGTCGCATTTCGCAATACGAGCCACGACGATTTTACAATTTAATAGAGCCTAGTGTAACGTGCGCTTTAATTTTACAGGTGAATTTATTTAGGGGGGAAAAATGAGCTCATTTAATTGATATCATTTTCAGTAAATAACTGTGTCACGTAACTGTTATATATACATGTACGTATATATAACTGACACATACTATACAACAGAGTTTGAAACGACTCCCTGGTGATAAAAGCCACAGTTCTCGAGGTTGTGCGAGAGAATTGCTTCATTATGGAGAACAAGAGCAAAGTAAACTCCAACAATAAGTTCGGCAGTACGAAAAAATGCAAATGGCAAAAATTGCCGGAGAAAACTGTGGCGCGTGTTATTCCATTGGGAATGCAAAGAGTTGTGCAATTCGTATTAGAGGCTGAGAGTAGGTGTGCTCGAGAAGGAAAGTATGTGTCTATGTGGATAAAGCAGAAGAACAGGGTGTGTGTTCCCCGCCCCCTCCCGGAGGGAGGGAGGGTGGGAGGGGAAAATGGCAACTGCCATCAAATACTTGGCCATGTGAGTGACGGTGGACAAGAATATTCTACCATCCACGGTCCCATAATGCAGCAATTTTTTATCGCAAATTGGAGAATCGCGACTTTCCATTCTTCGCGAAAATTGCCTCCTCTTTTACGTTTTTTTTTTTTTTTCGAAAGTGTACATTTTAGGAAAATAACGAACAAAGTAGTGCAAAAATGCGTGGGCACTTCCGTGAACGAAAGGAATAGTGGCTCTCTCCTGTCTGTTCTCTGCTGCCACCCCTCCCCACTTTTCGAAAAGTATTCTTGTAGCGTGATGTCGCACAATTTTGAAAAAAGATTACAAATCCATACAATTCTCAGTAATGGCATAAAAATTTAATACATTATTCTTCAACTTGTCATAAAAAAAATTTTTTTTTTAATAGTCGATCTGCACAGGGAGCTTTGATAGTTGAGTGTGATAAATTTGGAGGGTATCGAAATTGAAAATGTGCGTTTGACGTGTGATCATTATTGAATTTGATTAATTCCCCAAATCTTTTCTCTTTCGAACTTGAATGGCCACGTGGAACGACCTTAACGCCATCTCGTTAGGAATTAGAACAATTAAACCGGCGTTTTTTAACGATGCTTTAACGAGACTTTTTTTAATTTTACGAGAGGGTGCGGCCAGTTTAATCCCAGGGAATGGGGGGAGACATGCCACGCGGACTTTGCTTCTTGTCACGCGATCCTTTCCACCATAGCGTGACGAAGATAGACGTGTCTAGGATAACCATAGGCCTCTATAGGGTGTAACAGCGTTATAATAAAAGTCTCGGAAAGATCTCAAAGAGATCGGAGAGGTCGAGGAGGTCTAGGGCAAACCCTATCGAGTTGATCTTTCGCTGCAGATTTTTCTTCGCGATTACACCTACATGATCTACAATACTATAGATCATTGAAGCGTGCATCAGTACGTAAAGAACCGCTAACGTAGAGTTACTTGAGCTTAATATAAAAAAGTGATTTTACAAATATTATAAAAATTGTAATTTGTTATATAAGAAGTCAATACACTCCAATGACAAAAATAATTAAATTCGAATTTGTTCGTTTATCAAAATTTTTATTCTAAATTATAGAATGGAGTAGGATGTTCTGTATACTTTTGTTGTTGCAACTTGTTAGAACGTTTTATATAAAATATGAATATTTCTGGAGATAGTCGTGTGAAATCTAAAATACGAAAACGTTCTAGCAACATTTTCAACAATTGTATAATAACTGTAAGGGTTGTAGCACGCGTTTGGTAATTTAAAACAATAAAAATAATCGATTAAGAAGATTGACAATGCAAAAAATTTAAGTATCATAATCGCAACACTTAAAGGATATTTAGTGCATAATAATCGCGATAATTTCCGTCCAAAATTTCCGCCTTGAAAGTACGCCGGGGTCGACGTTAAGATAAGAAAGGAGGCAAAACTTAAGAAACAACTAAATTTACTCAGAGGGAACTTGCGTCGGCAACGCCTGAAAGCTTTAATTGAACCGGCAATTGGGTATATCGTACGCTTTATTTTGCACACGTAAAAACATTTTTCAAACTTAAGAAAGAAAAAAATTACTATTGAGTTCAGCGATTTGTTTGCTTTTACCATTTTCAATAACTTTTTGCTGTTTTCACTTTCTTTTTGGCAACAGAAAAATGGGAACGTTCATTTATTAGTTTTAATGAGTTTAAAGTTTTCCCTTTATTTACAAATAACGTATTAGTAATTAAAAATAAATATATTCTTCGTATATTTGAGTTAATTACTTCTTTTTCCATTTTATTCGCAATACCATTAATTACAAAAATAATTTAATGCGCACCTTAATTACTTTCGTATAATAATTAAATACCAAAGTTTTATGCGTTTGCCAATAGAATTAAAAAGAAAATGTTAATAAATGTACTTTGAAATTTAGTTATATTTCATATTCAAATGTATTACTCCGCGTGAAACAGCGCTTCTTCTTCTAAAAAACAAAACATTAATGCACTTGTAGGAAACTTTTTGCAGAAAGTTTTGAGCGAAATTACAGTAAAACAAAGTACGTTCCTTTTTTACAAGCGTCGAAGGAGTTTCCAAATGTATATATATTATTATTACACTATATTTATGTACAAAACAGTGTTCAAACTTCTGTTATTAATACTAGAAAAACATAATTACAAAGTGAAAAATCACTTTTACGCTGCGAGCCACATTAAGAAGATGACCCTCCCCCGCCCCATAAAGAAGTACATTTCTAATTCCAACTGCAGTCAGCATATAGATAAACAAAAAAAAACATTTCCCAAAAATAAGGTGATATAACACAATCTTCATTAAAACGTAATACGCAACCATTGCTGAATAAAATAGATCAGCAACAATTTACATAATTAAATAAAATGCCTGCGTATTTCTTTGAAATACAGTAATTCATTTATCCGCAAAAAGCACATTCCTGCGAAAAGAAAATCCTTTAACGAATGCTGCTCCGAAGCCTTCCGCTTCGGAACGCTTATCGGGCGAAAGTTTCAGTAAAAGGAAGGAGACACCGAAATAAATAAAACTTGCCGTAAATTCGAAAGCAACAACATTGCGAAGCCCATTGCGTGACAATAGCAGGGAACAAAGAGAGGAAGGAAAAGCAGAACTGTAGATTTTCCGGGATAACGTTCAACTCGGCGAAAGAGGTCGAAAGACCCCGCTCTGGCCCCTCAAGGCTCGATGACAGGGAGCTGCAAACCAGATAACAAAGCGAAAGGGAATAACGAGATTAGCGAAACCAAGCGATTAAGACAGCCAATGGGAGTCTTCGAAGGATTTGTTAAAGTACCAAGAACGAATTAGACCAAGTGCTGGAATCAAGATAAATATCCACTTTGTCCATTGGACCGTGTAGTATAACTTTTACACCCTGTACATGCTACCCTCGTTCTGCGGCCACGTGCTCGCACTTTTCTTTTTTCTCCTAGATAATTAAACAATCTTTGTTCTCATCCGAATCGTCGTAAGCGTCAGTTCATTTTATTTTGCTGAACCGAAGATCTCGGCGCTACAAATTCAACTTGGATCCCAAGATCCGGAAATGGCTGGCCAAGATAAGTTATTGCTGGGAAAATATACAATTTACATAAAATATATAAATATATTTATTCCACTGACGGGCTCGAACATAGGGAATTGTTATGTTTGGCTTCTGAATAAATCGTAAGCGTTTATCTTCGCTGCAATGGCCGGTATTGAGAAAAAACTCACGAACAATGCTTCTTTATCGGTCAGTTCAATCTCTCGATTGTGGAGAGAGTGCTAAAAGTTGAAAAATGTACGGATATCGATTTTGGACACCCCTTCTACGACAGGGGATAATGACATTTATGTGGCAGATGATGGGTTGTCAGATGGCATACAAAAATGTAATGCTTTAAATTTTTGTTTGACAACAAATTAAAAACGTTTCTTATTGAATGTATATTTAGGTGATATACTACAAATTAAAAAAAAAAATGATTTACTATCCTGTACAACAATTTTGGTATTTATATAACCGTTTGTATTCATTCGCGAAAAGCAATTTGTCGAGTGCATATGTGTAAAGATGAAATCTTAATTACGTACACAGGAGAACTGTGTATATAAAATATTACAAATTTACGCGCACAATGTGAAATCAAGTTTTGCATATTTCGTGTAACGTATTCAGGATAATATTTGCTTTCGCATTACGTTAATAATATACTTAAAAATGCAATGCCGTGCACTCTAAAGCTTTTCCTGTATGCTGGTAAGCACTCCAATTACAGACAATATTAACTGCGTCGCTATATTAAAATACTTGAACAGGTAAAACACTACATTGCTTATTATTTATTATACATGAGCGTACTTCACGGAACTGCAAAATTTAAATGATAATCAGATAAATTATCGCGATAATTTACCAAACAAGTAGACTATGCCAGTGAACCCATTACACGTTCAGTATAGTTTTTAGTTTGTTATGAAGCGCGGTTTGTTTAAACTGTACTTGAACGGACAAAATAGGGTACGAAACTTTTGTATTAATTCTCATAATGGCGTATATTTAGAGCAGTAAAATGTTAAAAGGTTAAATATCAATTTTTAATTAATTCCAATTACAAGAGAAACAATGCGTTATACTTTGAATGGTAAAATAAAAAATATTTGTATACTTACGTCGATGAGAACAGTGCCCGAAAATCTGCACGCATCCGCTTGAAGTCGAAAGTAGATTTCTTGTTTTACACTAATTGTTTAATTAACGCACATTAAAATTCCCATTAACGTTTTCCTATCAAAGTGCCATGTTACTGTCCATGTTAACTTTACATTGGAAAAAGTCCATGCCCGACTATTCGCGTTTATATAATTTAGCTTCTAGAAAAGGTGATTAATCAATGCCGCAATCAAGTAAAAATTAATTATAAATTATTGCTTACTTCTGATTTCATTGAATCGATAGATCCTCGATTATATCATTATATATTATTATTGGCCGGCAAGTTTAGTCACACTTGAAATATCTCTTGTTCAGTGTCAACGTAGAATTTTTTCTTGATTCCAACGAATCTCCTGATTCTATAGGAATCAATGTATCATGGATTTTTTTAAAATATCAAACTCTTCGACTTGTTCTGTCAATCATTTTATTCGTTCATTGTTACTTTTGGTTTTATCCGTGAAAGTCTTTACCGCCAAAACTAAGAAAGAAAATCCTCTATTAATATCCAAGTATTTCTAATAATAATTGCTTGATATTTTTTTTAATCAAACTATTTACGATTTTTTAGAAATATACGTAACGGGCAGAGTTACTCCTAATTAACACGAACTACCATCACCAATCAATTTGACTGCTATCAACGTAAATTTGCCCTGAACAAAAATCTTCGGTGTATCTAGTGTTAATACCAAAATCAGATTTTACCAAATAAATTATTCAAAGAGGCAAGTGCCTGCAACCTTAGCAATGAAAAAGACGAAAACGTTTTCAAGGATCAAAAGAATTTTCTTTAACGTTATAATTTTATGAGATGCAGTACCACTGCTATATTAAATCTTTTATCTCAATCCAAAGGAATTCAAGTCAATTATTAAAAGCCACAATTATTTCTTCATTGAAATATAGAATTTTCCAAATGTCGTATATCAACATTAATTTGAAGGTTATTTTTTAAAAAACAAACGCCTAACAATGTTCCATTTTGATTCTAAACTTTTGAAATTTTAAGTAAACATCATCCGCAATTATTAATTATTTAGTAATCGACGAATTTTTAAATGTTTCACAAATATCGTTACATCCCAAACAAAATTTGATTTACCCATACAATTAAATACTGACATCATTGAGATTCTGAAATTGAGTCATACAATTTTTCCTCAAATATCTTCACCAAGAAACGTCACCGTATAAATTACGAATGTTCCGCTATCAAATTCTCTGCTCCTCAAAATATAAAAAAAATGTATTCGTGTCAGACCGTATCCCTGTCAAAGAAACAGTCAGAATCCAGATACATTTTCACAGCTTCTTTTCGCGCGAGTAAACCATAGTTTATTTATCGACTTATGCGAAAACACTTTACTGAAAATTCCGCACTATGAACCGAGCATAACCTAAAGACGCGTCAAGGGATTCAAGGAGTAATAATGAAGCGCGACTCCAAGGAAGTCGAATACTGAATAGGGAGTGCGAGTACAGTCACTGCATTTAAACGAAACGTATTCTCCCTCTGGGATTTCGAAGCGAACTGCAGGCTGCAGCGGCAATCTTCGCCACTTCTGCCTCGAGATCTGCGCAGGCGAGCCAATGCCGTTAGGGTTGCCACCACCAGAGCCCCAAAACCCACACCCTCAAGCCCAGTCTCTGCCACTCGCCCAGTTGCCCAGTCGCTCAGCCGCCCTTCCTAGCGAAGGATTTGAAAAACTTTTGAGCGTGATATACATTTATAAAAGCACGTCTTCAATAAACGCCATATTACCTGTAATGCTTTATTCTATACATGCTGGTACGCTCGGACCAATAAGTATCCTTGGAGAGACTAAAATTAACGATTAAATATAATTTAAATTATTATTAATTCAAATGCTTTCGCATATCATTTTTTAAATTTAATCACTTATGATCCTTTCAATTTTTATTTGAATTATTTTTCTTTTTTCAACTAATAGTCACGATACTCATACCATGTAACACTGATAGCGAAACGATTTATATTATATTTAAGAATATTTAGGATCCAAAAGGAAATACAAAAAAACACACTTTGATATTCAAATTGACCGAAATACATACGTGGTTAATAATTTGCCGTGGAAATATTTCCACAACAGTGTGAGGGATGCATAAAAGAGATGTTATATATTTATTGATCTTTGACTCTCAAACGTATACGACTCATTCGCACGGTAATAACCTGTCAAAGGAACTACTGATATTTCAACGAAACATTTTTGGATCGTTTCGTAACAACTGAAACGCATGCTATCTTTCAAATTAAAAATATCATAGACTTCTGGAGTCAGCAAAATAAAAAGGTAAATCGAATTTCAATAATCCTAACCAAACCTTAGTTGTTTGGTAAAATCTTTTCCTTTTGAAAGTCAACGAGCCATTTTTCATTATAAAAGATTATTGCTTATCGATTATTATTATGCGACGTGATATTATCGCTCGTATACAAGAAAAACAGCAACTTCTTATCATCCATATGTCAACAATTTATTTTCGTTGATATGTGTGTCCCCTTAATGCTTTTCCTCTGTTTACTTACTTTGAGCTTTCGGAAAGCTTTTCTCAGCTCGATTATATTGTGTGTGGGGAGCGAGGAGGGGGTGGAGGGGCAGGGGGTTGAAAAGAAAAGAAGCTGACGATAGACGATCATCTTTGATATCGCAGGGGTGTGCAAGACGCGGAACAACGAATGATCATCGGAACGTAAATTATTATCCCGTTGGTAAGTATAATTATTCTGCAGATATCTGTATATAGTCTCTTACAGTATATGTCATACAATTTGAGTAATGATACTGTGCGTATGATCTTTGAACTAGTGGGTGCTGCAAACTGAGGTATGCAATAGGTCAAAAGTACCATATATTGGGATTAGGGTAAACGTATGTAGATTTAATCTTGTTTACTGGAATAAGTATTGAGACGGACCTGCAGTAAATAGGATTTTGTGATGCGCGTCAAGTCAAAATATTTATGAATTAAGGTGTCTTAAAATTTGTAGGCATCGCAATGCATATAGGCAATGTGTAATGGCGAAGGTAGGAATTATCAATGATTCATTAGCCTTGTTCCACCAAGTTCTAAAGCCGACGTAATAATGGAAATCGAGTAAAGCTCATTTCCTAGGTATAAGCTTGAGTCAAACGTCGTGAAAGTTTTCGATCGCCTAGAATTTAAATGCTTGGAGCATGAAAGAGTTCTTTTGTGTAACTATACGATGCGTAAGAATGGATCGTTTTCGAAGCTGTAAAATACGAGTTTTGTGTCGATTTGTTCGATTTTTTCTATCGCATCTAGCTATTGTTTGAAAAATTTTGTGCAAAAATGAATGTACATTTAAAAGTATTTTATTCGATAATTGCACGTATTATTTATGCTATCTTTATGATTATTATATAACTTTATCTTTGAAATGTCACGTTCCTTAATTCGGTAAGACATTCCTTTTTTTTTACAAAGATTTAACTTCGAATGACAAAGCAGTAAGAAAAGTTGTTTTTCTTCGTCATATAGTATAGGGCTCGCAGCTTATGGTCTATTTTCGGAAACTTTACATAAAACTTTTTGATTGAATTTTGTTATAAACTTTGTGAAATTCTAATACTTATCCTATAGTAATTTTTATTTATACCGAAACTAGGCTGTTTTGGATCTGCGAAAGAGAAATCATGGCGTGCTGCTAATAAATGTTTTAGCTGATAAATTACGCGCAATAAATACTATATGCGGGTTATGGGAAATTCGATGTTCAACGTATACATAGTATAAATTTCCATTCATAATTGTCTTAACCAGGGTCCAGCCATGAATTAAAACGGCCCTGGACACAGAATGAAAAATTTCTACCCTGAATAAAGCCGTCTCATTTCCTTCGAGTATTCAAGTACTTAAATCCTATATTACTATTAAAATTATATGATATTTAGACTGATAAATTTTTGATAAATTTTTTAAATCTCTTGTAACGTCAATAAACTATTCTTACCTCAAAACTTACCAGAAAATGTCTTCAAGTAGATGGAATATTAGTATGTGAATCAATAAAAATAAAAGAATAAAAAAATTATCGTACAATTTCAACAATTCGATAATTGCGATACTTGTGTTAATACAGTATCAAATTTTCAGTTTTAAGTCAATAATTCATAACAGTTACAAAAACAATATAGAACAGGTAAAGCGTATGCACAAAATAATAATATTACAAGATAAGAATAAATATACGTTAAGCATATATAAATATATAAGAGAATATTGGATTTCTCATTATATTAAATCTCTTTAACAAGGATATAAACAAATTACATGCAAAAGGGAATACCGAGCAGAAAATCCTGAAAAAATGCGTCATATTCAAAATGAGATCAGGTTATTATCCATTATAAGATTATGCATAGAAAAAGAGTGCAAAGTGCTACTTTGCATAAAGATTCCGTCATTGAATGGATAATCGATCCAGAGCCGAATACCTGCTTGGAAAGCTCGGCCATAGATATTGAAATGAAAGAACTCGTTGTTGAAAATTGGGGAATTACAGGATTTTCGAGTAAGTGATTCTGACGATGAACCAATCATTTTTGTCGCTCACTCGGTACAACTGATTACGCGAAAAGTCACTTAACCAAATGGATTCGCAGACTCCTCCTGCCATTTATTTCCGATAATCGGATGCTGACTATAGTCTGCGGTGCATACAATATACCGTCAATTAGTTTTTCTACGACATTCGCAATGATCGCTCCATTCATGTGTAAAGAATAATAACGGAATATATTGATTTATCGTCCTACTTTATATCTGCGAGCACCCCTACCACATCGATTCATCATTTAAATCATTATTCAGATCAATTACTCAAAATGGATTTTTCTCATGATTATATAATCATGTAGTTCGTATAGTTTGAGAACCCAGGCGTTTTGGGGCATTCACAATAGCGAGCTAATGTTTAAAAAAATAAATAAACTAAACCTTGGGACATCACAGCATTGAAATTCTAACCTAATCTAACCTGGCGAAACTTCTAAGCCCATCACAGACACTGGGTGTGTAACATTGGAAAAATATAAAACAGATTCGGTGTGACAGCCGCTTTATGATCCTCGAAGCATGCGTTATGTTGAAATTAGATTGAGACCCGAGCCCAAACTATACAATTGTCCTCAATGTGTACGTTGTATATCCAAATTGTCCCCGAACTACCATTTGAACATGTATATACATACATAACAATTTTCAAAATGTTCAGCCGAGTGAAGTTCTACGTGATGCGAAATTTGTTTCAACCTGGAAGTAGACGCCACTCTATATTTCTCAAATAAAGAATAAATTCGCGCGACCATTCCCGGGCTAATGACATTCCGTAATATACATATGTGTATGTCACTCCATGTATTTTGAAGTCCGCTAATTTTTTAACATGACGTAGAATGCATAATATTGAGACTTTTATAGAAAATGTTTTTTTTTTTCTTTTTGGCAATATATTCTAAACAATGTACTCACCCGAAATGCTTGTTTCGAAATGATGTTTTCGTCCCGTTTAACTGAATTACATGGGTAACACTTTCACATCGGCCTTTCAGATGGGCGATATTTTTTACCTTAAAACATCTTCGCACGGTACGAAATTCGTGAAAATTAATATTCGCAAAGCATTTTCGTATCCTCCTAAAAATCCGTTTATCACAGGAGGTCTTTTCCTAATTTAATAATAGGCTATAGAAAATATCCCAGACAGCTCATTAAGGGATTATTTAAACAAGGATCTGGAAAGTTTAATTGAGAAAATTATACGTCAACTGGAATCCCAGGCAGAATTCAGAATTGCCGTAAAATCATAAAAGCGTGAAAGGAAGGATTTTCCCAAAACTTCCTATTCCATCTTTTGTCCAAGTTTTTATGTACGTGACGAGGAAGAATACATTATTTATCAAATCATTATACATATTTATACTCTTATGTTTTTCTGTGTCATCTCCATCCGGAATTTAATTCCTCATGTAAATTTCAAGTCGATCGGTTCGACGTTTCGTTGAAAATTTTAAATACAGCCTTTTGATATTAACGTGTAGAATATTTTGGCATGCGTCACATTGAAACCAGAAACGTTGGACATCCGTAAGCCTTGCTGTTCCATAAGCTCCGGAATTAAGTATTCCGTATACCTTTCACACTGATACGCTCAGCAGGTTCGTTTGCAATTTTGCCGACAAGAAATTGAGCCGTACGAATGCAAAAAAAAATATTTTTAATTTGCGCATGCGCTCTATCGAAACCGGAAGTGACGTACAGTATGAACTACGCATAGACGTAGGAAAAATGGTCGGCTGAAAGAAAAAGATAGCGACTGGTGGCGGCCAAGTCCTTTCTCTTTCCAATCAGCAGCCGTAGTACGAAAGTATAAAGAAAGTAGCCAATAAGAGGATTAGAAATAGAGAGCAACTGGCCACCACCTCATTTCCTCTTTGTTTATTTGAACGGTGTCAATGGTTGTACAACTGCAAGTACTGCTGTTTCATCTACTACCAGAACTTGATAACCCCTATAAATTGGATCAGTTATTCGGTACATGAAGAATAGTTGCTAAAAAGTTATAAATATGAATTTTCAAAAAGTATACATAGTCACGTCATGATAGTGGAAAAATCTATCTCATTTACCATCTTTCGAAATCAGTGCAAATCTATAGTTCTCTATTCAACGTGACCTGTCGTATCGTATTTTCAGGGGAAAAAAAAGTAATAGAAATTCTTACGATAAGAAGCGAGCAAATCTCATGGATGGCAAATCGAAGAAAACCTGCCTCGATTCCTTCCATTCGAAGTGACGACCGGTGCTGCAGCCTGCCGACACAGAATCGACATTTCCCGAATTGCTCTAGAGCTGCTTCAATAAACTTTTTGCTCGATCCGACATGGTCGTTCATATTTAAGGGCAACATTCTTGGACCTATTGGTTTGGCCATATTGGCTAGCGCTGCTCCCTAGCTCTGCCGAAGAACAATTCAGCAATTTAAACAAGTTACGAGTTGCTTGCACCGTCCATAGCTCAAACTATTTGAATTTTGGATTCATTGCTCAAATTATGATCCCTTGTACGAATCAATTAACGTTATGCACGCCAATCCCGATATAATTGACTCTTCCGCGATACGATGCTAATGATTCTTGATTTCACAACAATCATTATTTAGCTAACAATCTGGTAATTCACAAAGTGACCTAAATGCAATGCGCAGTTTTACTGTTAATTTTTTATGTGGAAAACCATGATTAAAGGACATGAGACTACTTTGAAAGTGTTTTAATGACGTTAACAATTATAAACGAGAAATATTTTATGAGGTAGGCGACACCCCATGAAAAGAAAACCGAACAAAATTTTGTATTGTTCATTACGAATTGGTTGACAAAATTATGAAAATTTACTAACTCGAGAAATGTTGCATATCTCTAGTAAAAATATTTCAGTATCAAACATACCTCTGAACAGTCTCGCCTACGTCTCTTTGATCTCAACCAAGTGCTTCTCGTTGCAATTAAGGATTAGTCAAGTCCTTCCATTGAATTTCGTCTCATTCAAGTCTTGTAATGATCCAGTTCATCAATCGCTCTGCACAAACGATATAATACTTCTGTCACTTCTGTCAGATGAATTTTGGTAGAGATTTTGAATCTTTGAAAATTATCTGTCAAGTTCTCGTTGAACAACTTGATTCGGACTATAACGAGACTTTCAGCTCAGACGAAAATCAGTGCAAGGACTTCACTGATGCTTAACTGAGGTGAGAAGTACTTGATTGAGATCAAAGAGGCATACTTGAGACTGTTTTGAGATAAATATGATATATTAAAATTTTCAATCAGGATTCCTGCGTATGAAATTTTTTAATATATAATATTAAGAATGATCAATAAGTCGTTACATTAATGTTAATATACGTTAAAAATAATGATTACAAGAATAACATTAAACTCAATTCTCCAGTACGAATACTGAATGAATCGGAAACGCATATAAAAATCAGATTATTCTGGACTTATTCTGGAAAGGCTTTCCCTGTGCAAGCGACCAGTAGTAAACGTAGAAACGTATGCTTATCCGGCTACATACATATGTATGTACATTACACCAATAAGGCAGTAGAAGATCTCATTAATCTTTGTCCCTCGAGAAAACTACGCTTCAAAAAATTTTCAAAGAATACCAACAGTCAATCGTCCATATGTAAAATCATGAGCGCACGTATTATTAATAAATTAATAAAATTATATTTTCAAAATTTGTCCTGCATTAACATTCAATTACAAGAAGCAATAATCGTTGAAAATGTATATTCATTTTGTCCCTGACATTGTACGAAAAGTGCCTTAAGAATATTTCAAATCCCACGAGAAGGTGTAATCGTACAAATTTGAAGAAATGCCAGAAACGGGACACCCCAAACATTCATCAACAACAATAGAAGAGCAGATAAAGGAGGCAGGGACCAAAGGGAGGGAAATAGGAAAATGTAAAGATGAATCTCATAAGGGTGTGTCTCGAAACTATTGCTGAGAATTTTAAGGCAGTCTAACCGACGCCTACATTTGGCTTCCGTCCCGTCGGCTACGTACCCTCCTCGGTCACGACGTTGGCGTCAGGAACGGCAGTGGCGTCTGCGTCGCGTCGCCAGCGACTATTACTTACACACCGTTGAGATGCAAAAAGTTCTGATCGAAGTGACAGAAATTAAAACAGGAGAGCAACGCACAGAGAGAGAGTCGCAGGCCAAAGCCATAAAATTCGTGGTTTCTGGTCCAACGCCTCTGAAGCCCGAATATACCGATAATCGTGAAGAAAATTTTTGGGCGACGCCACTTATTTTCATCCGTGAATAAGAGGCAAGAAAACTTTTTCGAGCGGGTTCCACTTAGTTTTTCTTTCTTTTTTGCTAATGTAAAGTACTTCGGCGCCGTAACGCTGTTCTCCACTTTAATCCAAATCCAAAGTCGGGACTTTCATAATTGCCATAAGTCACGACTAAGCCTTGTCGGAAATTCAGCCGGTGAAACTGTAGGCTTAGGTACCTAAACAGATTGAGCGAGAGATTTTAACGAAACTGCTATCCTTTTTTTCCAGTGCTTGCTACAGGACACACGTAATGTAATCTTAATTGCATTGTATGCTATGTACAATTATTCAAGTGAATACAGTTAACGACTTTAGTAATAAATATAATCTAAGCGTTCGGCACAGCATTAAATCTTCGTATTACGTCAGCACGCGATAAAATTATTTGATTTATTAATATTACACAATGTGTCATTGCCGTCATATTTCTTTTTACTTCCTTCAATTAACAAAATTTATCATTGTCAACGTCTCAGGAATGAACTATTTATCGGTCTTGGTGTCAAAAGATCTTCTTACCTGCTTAAAGTGTTTCATTCATATTCTTCGATAATTCATCAAGAAATTTGAAATCTAATTGCATATAGGTATACTTCACACTTGTTATACCCCTCCTCTATGAAAAGATGAAAATAAGTACATTATACATGAATACTTTAGCACTCCTGTATACTTGTCATTCAAAGGAAAAAAAACCTTTATACTAAAATTCACAAATTTACTGTCAACTGAACCTTTACTTTCATTGTAAGTAATGCGTTACGTATATTATAAATTATCCAAACAATAAAGCTACATCAATTTTATCCAGCATCCTGAATCACTTTTCTTACGAGACAACCGGCTTGAGACGTATGAAAAAGTATCAAGGATTTTACTCGCAGCCTTTAAAGTACCATAGATCGTTGTGTATATGTATATGTACATACATATGCAGGATGTCCCATAGACAAATACAATAACTATTTTTTTTGTGCAGCGAAAGTAAAGCTATTCCCGAAAGAAAGTGAATCGGCGCCTAGGCTTTTTTCTAGCAATAACTTTTGGGCTTGTCTATCGATTCACGAGGGTGCGAGCGGAAGGGATGTTTTTCATTGAAGGAATTGCTCGCACGTACAAGCGCAAATTTATAATATGCCAAATGGTCCATCGCTTCCATTTGTCCTAGCGTAAACCTCTCTTAATCGGATCAATCGTCGAAGCATCTCTGGAATTCGTGATTTGTTCGTATCGTAAAGTCTTTGTAGGATTTTTATTATAGAAAATCATGAAATCATAAAAATCTATAAAATCGCACTCACATAGAGAAATTTTACGAGTGTCACAACAAAATCAATAATTTTCATATTATAGTGCTAAAAATTCAATGGAAATTATATTCGTTACGTCTATCGACACTCGCACGTAAGTCTCAATAATTTATGTTTGCATGTCAAAAGGTTATATATATATTTTAATTGTCAGTTATTCATAGTATCATATTTATTCGTGTTATCGGTAAGCATAACTGTTATAGAAATACAGCTGAATTCTAAACTGAAACTGAAATGTATATTGTACCATTTGTATTTGGTAAATTCTGCATTACCATTTAGGTCAATATATCTGCGGGCTCCGCTTAAATAATATGCGTGACGCTTATTTAATGAAAATACTAGACTCGGTGGACACGGTTAATTTTGGATATTTATAAATACACTATTTAATATAATATGCTAATGCAATATGCTAATCATTGCAATTAGACCACGTTACTCAATAATAAGTGAAGCGTAAAGAAAATAATAAATGTCTATAAAATGATCTAATTTTTTTAAAAACCACTCAGCTTGAACGCGTCTGATATATTGAAAGATAAACAAAACTAAATTCGATATAATTAAACGTATTAAGTAGAATCGTTTAATGATTATTAATTTATTAATTTCAGAGTATAAGCAGTTGGAATAGTTAGCAGAAAATTGGATTACATATTTCGATAATTTTCTTATACATGTACATATGTTTATTGCCAGTATTCACAGACAAACAATAATTATTTCGACGAATTAAGTAATTAGTCTTGCATTTGTCTTCTTGACTCTTCCAAATCATTGAAAAATCCTGATATTCAATTTATTTAATGACAATTACGAATCTTGATCTGCGTACAGTTGTTTTTCTGTTCGAGAGGCCATTCTTGTATGATTTACAATGTAAATGAGTCCCCTGGTCTTCACATTTTTTTTCGTAGTTTGAATACAGTATGACGTAACGGCATGGTCTTTTTTATCTTTAGATACTCATGTAGAATTCACGGAGTCCCTAAAAGCCTATATTTCGTATGCATGAAACTCTGACGCAAGAACTTGGCGATTAATAATTGAATTACCTGAAATTATCGGGGGTCATTCTTGGCACGAGTCAGACAGTTACTTAATTACTTACATTTTACTTATTGGAAAATGTCTTCTTTTTTTTTAACGTAATAGAAAATCTTTCGTCTATATTACGAAGTTATTCTGAAATCCCGATAGATTCTAGCATTTCCTACGCGGTATCGATATTCAGATAATTACAATAACAAGATAAGCAGCCGATAATTTGAAAACTTTAAAATGTACGGTATTACATAATCATTAGACTTATGCATAAAACCAGTTATCAGAAATATAACTCTAAGCAATCTACAAATTATTTGCAGATGGTAAAGATTAATAATTATTTGTGCTCAAGAAAAAAATTTATTTGGTATCGATAAATTCCTTTTCTCTCGATGAAATGGAATATTCGCAGTCTGCAGAGATAACAACGTACGGATAATGCAGTTGGGTGAATCGTGTGAATATGTTCGTGCAAAAAATTTTCAATAATCTTCTGAACGAATTCAATTTACAATTACAGGAAAAATCAAGATGATGGAAGCCGGTATTTCCGAATTCAAAACAGGATATTCGAGAAAATATTTATTTCTCCTTTGCTACGTTGAACGCAGAAGATACGATCATATAGTTCAATACTGCAGGTGTGAAGGTTGTAGTTTTTTTAGAGTTATTAATACGTTTAAATTATTCGACGAATAAAAAACATATATCATGCTTAAGAAATCCGATTTCTGGTATATTATATCTCTAAACGTTATTCGAGACAAACGTATCAGCTGAAGTTGATTTTGGAATAGAATATTCTAGAATAAAATTGGAATACGAATGTGATAATATTCTTCGGTGTAACGTTTATATTGAATAACGTCTGGCTGACTTGAAAAACGGACGAAGAAGGGTTGAAAATAAAAAAACGGGAACATTACGAAACGTAAAAAAACCTTATACCTAATAACATGTACAGATAACTAGAATAGCAGAAAGCGTAGTAGATATGGAATTTTTCAAAATTTAATATAACGGTATATTTTTATTGGTTAACTTGAAATTTATATGATTTATTTTTTGTCTCGTAGCTTTGAACTAGGATATATTTATTCCATCCGGTCTTTCTTTGATCATGCATCTCCTAGCCTGATTTTAATCTAAACTAACATATTTATAGCCAGGAAACATCGACTCATACATTTCTATTAAAAAACTCCAAATATGAAGCATAAAATATATATTATGCTATGGGGATATAGCAATTGTAATAATAATTAATGATAATAGCATTTATATGAAGTCAAGGCTGTAAAAGAGTCAGTACGTCTTTTAGTAAGTCAGAAAAAAAGTCGTGACAACGTCTTATAAAAATCCCCAGTCGAACTTTGACCGTATATTTTCTAGTGGTTGGTGATACCGTATATAAATATTGCTAGATTATCAGTCGAGGATTTACATACAAACGGCTTACGCGTGTAGTGATTTAAAAGCGCAATAGAACTTGCTGTACGCAAATGCAATTTTTGTGTGATTCTGTGATTCTTGGAAAATGACTGCTTCGAGGCATTCCATGACAAGGCCATCGGGTATTTTTATAAACGTAGCCACGTTTGTACCAAACAATGAAAACTTTCACTAAATATCCTGTGACATAAAAAAACTATTTTTATAACACTTACAGTAAATATACTAAAAGTAGTAACATAAAAACTTGTAAGCATGTAGGTAAAGAACTAGTAAGGGAAGATGGGCTAAGTCTAGGTCCCTTAAGAAAATAATGACATGAAAGCCTTTCCAAACATTTATCATGACTTCCCTGTCGTTAATTAGCCTTGCAGGTAGACGAACTTAATCCACTGGATTACTCGTCGTACCGTACCTATCCTCAAGACCATTGATATTGAAACGTCCATTTTTTTTAAAATTATTTAATCATCTTTTATTATTCAATATAAATTTGTCGAAGTAAGAATTACCAGTCGATTTGTAAACTTATATTATTCCTATCATGTGTGTTTTAAAAGTCTATGTACGTCATACATTAAATTGTAAACGTATTCAAACGCCTTCTGAAATTACGCAAGTTTGAAAGTTGATAAGAAAATAAAAATGAGTATCATCAGAAAGAACCCAATGTACGTAAAATGATGTAATATAGTTTCCGAATTAAATTCTTGGTCCAATAATTTATAGGTTCTCTCTAAACTCTCCGAAATAAATGTACTTTTCCGTAAAAGTTCACGGCACTTGTGGCCATAGGCACGTGTTTCCGTTATGAAGGAGAAGAAGAAGGAAAGAAAAAAATCCGTTCTTTACGATCGTTTAAATCCAAAAGCGAGTAACGAGAATTCTCGCTGAATAAAGTTTGTCCCCCTTTTTTTTTACACAAGCGTTATTTTACAATCCGCCAGAAAGCAACGTTGCGGCAAGAATCGAGAAAAGGCTCCCTCGCGAGAAGTGTAGAAGCTTCAGAGCGAACGCAGAGCATGGAAGCTCAAGTTGGAGGTCAGAGGTGAGACGGAGAGGCGCGCCACGATAAAAGTCGCTATCCTATACGGGGACAGAAAGTGGAATAAAGTTTTTACGGTTTCCGTTTTCCCGGAGGTCTCTTCAGGTGTAACAGAGAATGAAGGGAAAAAAGCGATATTCGCTTCGTGAAATACATTTTCTTCTTATTCTTTTTCAATTGTACTTACCGAGTGCTTGACTTGTTTTTCTCTTGTGAAATTATTTAGAGATTTCGTTGAATTACTCGTTTGCAGGAAATCCTGTACATACATTTGCTTTTGTATTAAGTACTTCTATTTTGCGGTACAGTACTCCTCGCGAACGTTGTCACGTAAAATTGATTTTCCACTAAATCCAAAAATACGAATGACAAGAAAATTGTATAATAGAAAAATTCGACTTTATTCATCTTTTATATGGTAAATCCACTAGTAACGAATACCTTAATAAACGTCTCCACTGAATGGACACCCTTGTTACAATGACTATATATGTATAGATATAATTTGCACGTTCACTTACTGGGGACTGTCCATTCACTGATGGAGTCACTCGATTAATTTTTTCCTACATTTTGTCACGAGCTAAATTTAGCAATAACATTGCATCGAGAAAATAGATTGCAATAGTAATAATGTAGGTTCTTGAACGGCTATTGAAAGTATGAAATATTTAACACGTCTATAATAAAATTATGTATAGTAATTTTTAAAAAGTATTTTCTAATTTAATCGCATATTCGTTACCAAAAATAAATCTGTCAAGTAATATACATATAATAATTATAGTATTACGATTTTAAGTTGAATTGCATTTGAAGGATTAACAACTTTCGTTGTCTGATGCCTAGAAATTAATCTGTATCGATCGCACCATAAAATATTTAATATCCTTCAAACCGTATCTAATATTAACGTGAGCATCAAATTTGTCTATGATTTTAACCTTTTGCTTCCTCATAGAGGAAGCTATGTGATCTGGAAAATTTTTCTTTCGAGATTTTAATGTCACCATGCTCAGAATATGCCAAAACGTCGAGGAAACACATTTGGGGAAAATGTCCGGATGCATTTGTGTGTGTGTGTGTGTGTGTGTAATGGCCTCCCAAAATTCAACCGTGTATAACTCAAGAACGATTTTAGCTACAGCCCTCAAATTTTACAGGCATGTGCAGCTCTATAATCTCTTCAATGAGTATAAGTTCCCATTATAATGTAAGCTGCGGCTCAGATTGTATGTCGTTTTCAAATTTCCCCAAAAAACGGACGTTATCACTCTAGCGATTGCAAATTTTACGATACTCGTCTAAATCGTTCTTAACAAAGGGATTTGTATCCAAAGTTGGTTGGTATTGCATTTGGGCCGAATCCATCAAGAAGTTTTAATTTTATATTGTGAATTTTTCGAAAAATCAACTTTATCGCTATAACTAGCGCTTACTTCAACGAATCAAACTGCAATTCTCTGCAAGTATGAAATATCATCTAGCCATAATACATATGAAATTTGGCGAAGATCAGCCAAACGGATCTGATTTTATAGCAATTCGAAATTTCACGGTTTGGTAGTAAATGAAGATTTATCTATAAGGAAGCCAAAGATAAAAAAAATGAAAATGCTTCCTCATATAGGGACTTCGTACACTACCTACGATTCGGAGGAAGCAAATTGCAAGTTTCAACTTGCAGCTTCTTTAAAAGTGTAACCAGCAATGCCTCAAAATCGCTGCAATACATTTCTAACATACATGTTTCACTTTTTATAATACTGTGATGCATATCTGCTCCCAATGGCTTACACGTTTTGGTTACGATTTTGATAAAGTAGAAACGATATACGTTTGTACGTATATATTAAAGAGAACGTTTGTTGTTCGCATATAGCTAAGAAAATTGACCTATATTTATTCTATGGTAACACAAAACTATAAACTTCTCTCGTTGATGAGAATAGAAAATATGCATTTTTCGTATTTGCCAATAAATGTTTCGTAGTATGAATCTATAATGTAAGAAAAGCAGAGGCAAAGTAGGACATGATTTTTAGAGAAGTTCCAGGTTTAAGTGAAAAACTGATGTAAAATAGAATACACTGAAATTTAACTAAATTTTAAAAAATGGGAATACTTACATCAGTTTGTTTAAATAAAAATGTATACACGATAAGAAATTAATTTAAGTATAACAAATAGTTGAGATATCGTTAAGATTTCGAGTGGCTTCCTGGTCTTGTGTCGTGTAAAATAAATATCTGCTTACAAACGAGCAAAATTATTTTATAATAATATTTTTTGATAGACCTCTGTATATTGCTTATATCCTGTGGACTATCAATACAGAAATAGGGTCAACCAACTTCAGTTCGTGAGGGATTTGTACTTGTGAACGTTATTGCTATCTGTCAATGAACTTTCGATTATTTTTACACGTGAATCCATATTTTTCCATGAATCTCGCTGTACATATTGAGAAAGCAGTTATGATTCAACTTTGTAGTCAATACATTTTTTTCGAATACCATTAAAAAGTATTTCATTGACGGTAATATGCTTTTCATTTTATTAATATCATAATATTTATACCTAATATTTAATTAAATCTAGTACTCCACTCAGCTGTTTTTAATATTTTTAAGTTTTCATTTACATGGAACACTTCTTAGTAGGTACATATACAGGCATCATTCAACTATTCACTTACAGGGACACAAGTAAAATACGTTTAATAGATTCTTTTTCAATATAAGTTTAACCTTTCTTGTGAGATTAGATCAAAAACTATTTTTAAATTGACTACAAATATCCTAGTTTCCTATTCGCCAGCTCGGTAACCAATCCAAACATCTTGCTTATTGTTATCATAGAAGAGCGCATGCGCGAATCATTTCGTGTGGTGACTTGGTTAAACTCCCAGAATAAAGAATAATAGCACGTAAAAAAAACTAGACGTCAATAACACCAAGAAAGCCTTACAAATGTAAGAGTAAGAGAAGAAGGGGTATCAGTGAAGTGCACATACAAGGGAACCTCTGTCAGTAAGGCAACACAGGAGAACTAGCTACTACGTACGTTAGGTTAGGTTAGATAGAAGAGCGCGAGTGCTGCGCATCGCAACGCAGAAAAACAGCGTCAGGCGTGCGCGACAGTGGGTTCACCCTGACCTTAGTCAGACACGATTTAATTTCAGTGAATTTAACCGTGACCCAGCATTCGTTGTTACTTCGTGGCGTGTGTACATATGTGCAGGCGACCGTGGATCTCGTTACTCTGGTATGTAGAAAATCTATGATATTAATTTTGCATTGCTTTCGGAGGTTATGTCCTCACCTGCTAAAGATCGATCCCCCGGCGCTGTGTACGGGCTATAGCAAAACCAGTTTCGTGTACAGTGCTTCCACTGCACTTGCATTAAATTTGTTTAAGATTCTACTGCGTTCCATTGAATCACATCTATTAATACACTGACTGTCTAGACGTCGAGGATTTGTATGCTTACAATTCCTTAGGTTTATTACAATTCGGATACTTATTTCAAAGGCTCTAGATTCGAATTCAAATGCTCCTGATTTTTCAATCTAATCGCCATCTAATAGATAATTCTTTAAACTATCATAACTAGTAGGTCAAAATTGTACTATTATTTGAGTATGTTTTTCATTTTTATTTTTTTATCGAGGAACTCTTTTACTGGGTTCTTATTTCTACTATTCAGGTAGATAGACTTTTGACTTGTTCTGTACATTAGAAAGAAACGAATGCGCGACGCGTATTCCGTCACGAAAAGCTTTTAGAAAGATATTCACTGCGATGGTAAATTTTAAGCCTTCAGGTAAATACTATTTTGGATATAGCTTCTCATGTCTGTTAGAAGATACATTATAGATTGGTGATGCTATTTTTCTTTAGGATGTAATTATTTTGGTATGCTCAGTTTTTTTTTACTAATTTTTATTATATAAAAACTAAATTATATAAAACATAGCCGTTAACACTAAATTAGTCTTTTTTCAGAGCAACAGTTATACTCAACTGTCAATCATTCAAATAATTGTATTAGAAGACTTAGAAATTAATATAGTACAGGAGATACCAAAATAGTTCAAGGGCGCAGCACTCTATTGATCTAGTACGTTTAATTTTTAATAAAATTTCGGGGCACTGTCTGATGGATTAATCTTGTTCTATTGAAACTATACTGCAACAGTATCTCTCAGATTGCCGTTAAATTTATACTGTTTATTTATCGATATTATTTAAATTATTAGTTATCATTATCATAACATCAGCTGTGAATTTTGTGTGATAAACATGCTTCGGTGACATTCAAAAAGTTAAGAACGGTCATTAAACCTATTGATCTTCATTCCCAGTGATTATACTTTTTTTTATAATAAAATAATTGGATTATTTTAGGCTTGATATAGTTAGCGAATTTTTTTTAATTTTATTGTAGTTTATATTTAGCTGTTTCTTGCTCTGTTGGTCATTATGTAATGAAAATTAAATTTTATACTTGTTTCCCCACTTTGTTTGTAAAAGTCAAAACCACAAAGTTAAGTAAGATATATTCGCACATCAACCTTCCGAAACCGGTTCAATACACAGTTTAAATTCATTTGATTTTACGAGCGATTAAATTCAAATAACTGCGTCACATTTCGTCACGATATTTAATGCATGTCGATTTTAACTACAATATAATAAAATATACAATCAAGGATATTATATATGAATTATATATTATCGGTATCCATAAAATGCACTATATAACTTTTAATTTAATTCATTGTGCGCGTGATTCTACAAAATTCGTTTAAATGGAATTGTTTAAAATCAACGTAGACGTGGCAATAAAAAAATAAATATTAACTAATATTGGAATATCATGTGGAATATATATATATATATATATATATATATCTGACGAATTTATTCGACACTTGTAATGATGAATTTATTGAGCACGTAGTGTATAATGTATAGTGTATAGTATGTTGTGTATACATACTAAATGTAACCAGATTTCTCGATAAACAATTATTATTTCAAGTCATACAGTTACGATACTATACAGATTATGCATTACATTATAAATCTAATTGTAAGTACACAGTATATTAACGCATTTAGATACGTATATTATTTTATTTTCATTTATTTCTGGTGATGTTATTTAATAACCCGCTTTGTATGTGTTATTTGTATACGTTTTAAACGGATTGAATTAACACATTTAAAATGCATGGTTCTTATTAAACGTGTCATTTGAATAGTATAGCTAACATGTCTGTGATGTGGTATTTGAATACGTTTCACAATCAGATGTATTTAAATAACGTATGTCAAACGTTTTGTTAACCCTAACCCGGTAATTGGTATTTTTGATACCCTCAGACCATAAACTTGGGTTATTTTTGTCCAGCGTATTTTTCACTAACTTAACTTCATAAAAAAAAAGTGTACATATTCATACATTGTCTTTAAAGTACGGTAACGCTAAAAAAAAATTCAGAAATATTATTTTGTAATCTTTTATTTCCTACATATTGCACCGAATTCGGGATGCGCATGGCTATCGAAGAATAACCATAACTTTTGTACAGAACGTCTAAAAAGGAAAACGAAAACAGGAAATTGTTCTCGATCTGTTTCAACAAATCAAATCGGCTCGAACGAAAATAACCCAAGCTTTCGGTCAAAAGGTTAAATAGCAGTCCTGGAAAATGAATAGAAAATAACTACGACAAAATAACGCAAATTTTACAGCTTTTTGACTGATACACCCGATCTCATGTTTTTTCAAATAGCCTGTCCCGTACTGGAAAAAAAATTGTACATCCAATTGGGTATATTATGCCCGATATATACATGTGTTGTTTAAATTACGTAACGTGCTTAGTTTCAGATCGGTTACGTGAGTTTAAATTGCTGTCTGTTATATTTCTTCGTCTCAAGTATAATAATAGTCCCTGGGGCCTATGACACTTGTACTACTATTACTACCACTGTACCCGATGCGTTTTACACGTAGCACATACTTGTAATCCATAATTGTGACCTCCTTTTACCAGCAATCTCACGTCTTAAATTTCGCTTTGAATTAAGATATCAATTAAGGCTATTAAAATATATAAATTTCTCGCATCGTCGTTACAATTTCAAACAATACATTACCTTACGGTAATATCCATTTTAACTTGAACAGAGCTTTGCAATGAATAAATATCCAAATAAAGATTGATACCGTGTATTAATAAAACTTATTGCGTGCGATTACGGCTAATTAAAATGCTGCACGTCGCGTATCACTACGGATATTGAAGCGGTGCAAGCTATTAGAATTCCAAATTTATTAACATTTTCGGTAAATTTCAACCGTAACTTAAATTTGAACCATGATTGAAAATATGCGACATCCTTTCTCATATCAACGACAGATAACATAATTAATTATCAAATCGTTGTCAATCTGCAAAATCCATATCGTTTTGAAACTTTTTGATCTATATCGCTTCGGAACTGATATTTATGGACAACCGATATTTCGTTTAACAAAGATAAGAACAAGAATAAAAAAAATCTATCCCAAATCTGATGAACAGTCAAGATCGTTTATCAGAAGCATCACGTCATCTGAACATAACCAGCGCGATCTCACTTTGACAAACAATTTTTCATTTTTTTTTAACTGTCTCAATATTATTGTTTTTTCTAGACTATTTCAGTACACTCTTTACATTCTATTTACATGAAACTTTCATCCTAACGAATTACCCCCCCCCCCCCTCACACTCAACATAAATACGAGTTTCCATAACATCTTATGTCCTGTATTCGTTGAAGAACTTTTGCAAAATTTAATGATATACTAAATATATTATACTGTTTTCACGTTCATTCAACCAACCCGTGTTCTTCCAGGTTGAATCAGCTAGATTACTAGCCACCATTCACGGCGACGTCTGGTCGAGTTATGTTGTACATGACTCAGAGAGGTTACTGCATCGCGACTAATTTAAGTTAAAGAAGGAGGGGGGGGGGGTGGGGGGAGGAATTTGGTGAAAGTATGTTTTCTTAAAATTTAACAAAACTGGACTCTCACGTAAAAGTATTTATTACAGTACGTGGAATTCGTAGATGCGTGTATACACACGGCGTGATAATGTCACACTTAGAAATGTTAATTAAAAAAAAAAATATTTACTTTATCGCAACATAACAAAGAAATGCTATATGAAGGAGGTAATAACCAGCGGAAAGTTTAGTCGACTCAGGTTAATACGTGTTATCGATCACGTCCAATAAAGCAGCGGTTATAGAAGACCACCCATGTTACGGGTAAGTCCAATACGTCGTCCTGATGTACGACAAGTCGGATCAGGTTTAGCTTTTCTTGGATCAGACGAGGCTTTTCTTGTTGGTTCTGAGTCAAGAGTGAAGCGTGATATTCGATTTTTAACGGCCGCACAAAATTCCTTGACCTCCCCCTCCCCTCCTCCCGAGTCAATTTTGTACGTTCCGCCGATGTACGTAACTTTTGTACCAAACGAGGACAGGCAGACTTTATCTTCACGAGTGGGATTCACGAAATAAAAGTTTTCTTTTTCTTTCCTTCTTCCTTTATGGATAACTCACGAGCCAAGAGGCTAGTTCTACTCGTTTCTCGATACTCGTCTCTTCGTATGGATGCCGACGGACGGCTTTCTGTGCGATGGGAATTAAAACAATGAATCTGCATAAGTTGTCCTGGATCTGTTCGGGTTAGGTTCCGTAAAATAAGATTATGCTGCCAGGTATCAAATTGGATCATGTGGATAATATGCGGCGTAACAACCCACGTTGCAAGTTCGACCTTAACCCGGGTTTATCCCTGCGTACGCATTACAACTGTGTGAAGGTTCAAAGGTAACGAAAAGTGGCAAATACTGTTGGGTAGCTCGGGTCGGATTAGGTTTATTGATTCAGAGTACTAAATTCGTTTACGAGTATGATACAATGATATAACCCAAACTCCTGAACTTTATCTAATCACTCGACTAATTATAGCTGACGTGCTACGTGCGCGTGTTTACGTACAACTGAATGACACAATTTATTTAATCACATCGTCCCATAAACAGTGTACCGCTAATATTCCGAAATCGTCGTTGGTCCATGAATGGGATGCGGACTTTTTTTTTTAACAAATCCATCATTCCAAGTAGCAATTTTACATCCGTACAGCGTTACAGTTATATCAGATGCGTCCGCGAGAATATCTATACAACATAACAATTTGAATCTTGACGTGTTGTGTGTACGTCTATAAAATATTCAAAGTTCCCGCCAAATGAAATGCATCCCAGACAGCAAAGAATATCTATGAAATATCTTTAAATAGTTGCAAATTTCAAGTAAAGTTATATAATAAAGAACATCGTTAAAAAATTGCACGGATGTATAATATCTAAATGGTGATAAGTATTATATCGATACAAAATTTCATCGAAGAAATATTTATTTGTCTTTTTTCTATGATTTCTAATATACACAGCATCAGATACCTCCTAGATATCCATAATTCTTTGAATGTGTCTAAAAACTTTGGATATGCAAAAGAATACACTTCGTGTATGCTGTATCTACTATAGATTAAAATGCCCACTTAGTTTTCAATCCAGTGCTGAAACTTTTGACTTAACCGTCGGCTCGAAAATCACTGTTAAAATTTACGTTCAATGTTTTTGGGACCTCCGTAAGGATAGCGGAGCTCGACAATCGGTTGTCATAAGATCAAATGCATAAACAATTCGCTGGTACTGAAGATGCCTTATTATAGATCACCTATGATGCACAAGTTATTTCATTTATTTCTTTTGAAAAAAAAACTTTCTTCGTTTTTTCATGTATTATCCATACGTATCTCTATCTCTAGCTTGCGTAACATAAATAAATACGTAAACCTAAAGAAGGGCAAAATCTCGTAATTTAAATATCGAATAGGCATGGACATAATATTTCATTTACTAGAGATGTTTCTACTGACGAATACATATTACTTAGATATTCTACGAGCGTTACCGTAATATCTAGTGTTGATGTTGTGTGTGTTGCATTTGGCGGGAACTTTGAATAAAACACAGACGTGCACACAACGTCAAGCTTCAAATTAGGGTATTGTATAGGATATTCTTGCGGATATATATATATATAAAACATTACTGTAACGTTGTACGAATGTAAAATTGCTACTTGGGATGCAACATTTAAACAGTAGATATTATGATAACGTTTGTAGGATATCTAAGCAATATGTATTCGGCGACAGAAACGTCTATGGCAAATGAAATATTGTTATTGTTTCCATGCATATTCGATATTTAAATTACGAGATTTTGCGTTTCGTCAGGTGTATCTATTCATTTATATTTCGAAAACTGGAGATATAGATACGTATAGATAACAGATAAATTGTTTTTTTTGTCAAAAAAAAATAAATGAAATAAGTAGTGTATCTCAAGTGATCTTTAATAAGGCATCTCGTGCACCAGCAAATTGTTGATCCATTTTTGATCTTATGACAACTGATCGTCGGTCTCATCTGTCTTTACGAAGGTCCTAAAAATATAAAAATTCACCTTTTAACAATACTTTTCGAGCTGTCGATTAAGTTTGACGTTCCAGCACTGGATTGAAAACTTGCAACATCTTCGCAATTTTCTTTATTGGATATAACGTTATCCGAAGGTTTGCTATTATTTTCAGATATTTAATAGATATTCGTTGCTACATTAGATACTTTACTTTCGACGTTCACCCGGGCAAAGATCATCTTGACATCCCGTAGTGTAAACCACCTAGATGTTTCGCTAAAAAAAGAATGCTGGAATTCACGACTCATAGGTAATACAGTTGTTGAGCTAGGATATTTGAAAAAAAAAAGTTATTCTAGTTAGTACTGTAATAGTATAATAGCTCAGTTGTTTCCTTTTTTAGATACGCTAACCAGTTATAATTAAGTATACTAATTGTAAGTATGCGATAATAATGGCGATACTAAATACATTGTTTTTTATGATTCACGTGATAAGTACTATACAATAAGTGTGATGACAAGTCTGTCGCATAAAAGAATATTATGAATAATTAATATTTTTCCAAGCACCTGCATCTCTGTAGTATCATTCTTAGGCTCTTATTGTATGACGTCATTCGTAATGTCTTAATTGAATAATAGCTTTGACAGTTAGAGCAGTGATAGACACGAGAATGACTGTGTAGCTATTAGTGTCATTGATAATTACGCTATCGCGCATGAATGCCAATAATCGCCATAATAACGTTAATGGCTACGTGAACTTCGAGCAATACCGTGACGAAGCATTGTCTCTTCGTCACGGATAAGAATCGCGAATACTGAATGCCTGGAGCATACGCGTAATTCTCATTAGTTTAACATCCTCGTTGTACAGTTTCTTATCTGGTACATAACATCCACTGCTATGCAACCAGTAACCGCTGTGGTAATAACGGAAAATAGCAGGAATATTTGAAACAGCATTTCGGATGTTCTTCCTGTAGCTAACTTCCGTACCAAGTTGGTCTGGAGACTATCTTTCGACATTTCCTGTACACTTTGTTAATGGCATGGAAAACTTTCATCCGAATTAAGTGATAAGTTGAAAGCGGCTTTTTGCTAATAATTTTTTCGGCATAACAATGACAATAACAACGGGATGCGGAATTGCGCAGAATCTCAGCTATTTTTACGAGTGGAATGTATTTATAATTTGATAAAATAAAAATGTGAGACTTTTTTTATAGCATTTTCCAAGATTTACAAACATGCTATTCGGAATTTTTGTGCCGCTAGAAATACTATTGTAAAGAAGTATAATTGGAAGTTTATATCACAAGAAAAATTAATGAGATATCTTATGGTCATTCGCCTTAAGCAAGTATAGCCACTTTCGGCAGGCTTGACGTTTATTTAACTACGTGTATTCTACACGATTTTATTTTAGTGCCGAACCCACAGTACGTATCCTTCAGGATATGGCCATTCGTATGCGGAAAATAATTGTTACAAATTAATCAGAATATGTGTATTGAATATCGTCGATTAATTAATTGAATAAGTAGTAGTAGTAGTAGCAGTGAATTTATTGACAATATAGAGCATGTGACAGATTTACATTCTTAACAGAGCATTGCTTTACATAAATATTTTTCACATTTTGTTTGATTGTCAATTGGCCGTCGACCGAAGTCCTTCAGACTGGATTGTCTTTTTTTGCGTGTCGACTGTTTTTTTTATATATATAATTTGAGTAGGTATTTATTTGATTACCAGGGATCGTTGTTCATTCACGCGAGGTGGCCATATGTCGTGTGTGCGGGTATTTATGTTTACGCATTTCATTTTGATCGGATTAAGTATTATATTTCAATAATTTAATGTAGTGGTTATAAAACACATGGGTATAAAATTTATTATATGCGATTTGAATTGTTTACTATTCTTGTGGTTTTCAAATATTTTATTGAACTGTACTCCTTAAATGAATTTTATGTCATGCAATTAATTCAAGTAAAACGTATAAGTATGTAAACGTTTGCAAAGTAGAAGTCATGTCTAGTACAATATTCCTATACTTTCTATTTTGATAATAATTGCTCTGTTGTATATGAGTCCATAGTTAATAATTCATCATCGATTAATATGTCGGTTCTAGAATCCTTTAATAAATTTTGCAAGCTATTTGCGTTTGTTAAATTTGTATCTCATTTGATACAAGTGCTAGTATGTATTGCATCATATACCTTAAATGATGATACCTAATACAGAATAACAATGTTAGTTTTGTTTTATAAAAGGCGTTCGTTAAAAGCATTAACGAATATAACAATAATTGCGCAATTATACCATAAATGCTTGAATTTTTAATTTTAAGATATGTCAGATTCCTCGTTTTTATAAATTATTTTCTACGCGTGCTTCGACAAAAGTTTAATCATATCTTATTATTTATAATTGACATTACGCATATACATATACATATATATATATCCATTCAGAAATTTCCATGTAGGTTTTTATGTATTTACATATGTATATGGATGCTGCGACTGGTCAGTTCTCTTTTTCATTGTGACTGACAGATCCTTTATATGGTTAGCTTCGAAACATTTATCAATTGACAGCTGACACGAAACATTAATAGATGCATTAGGTTACCATTTTTAATGACAAAATATCGATTTTTTAAAAACAAAAGTCAAACTCTATTTGTCTCATGATATCCTACACATGTACGGTTATACGTAAAACCTTTTTTTTTTCAAAATAGACAACGTGCAGACAAATTTAAAGAAATTTGTTTATATTGAACTTTTTATGCAATTGTAGATCACTATGAAGTATGATGACCTCGCTTGTATCTAGAGAAATAAAAATCTTGCGAAATTCTGTCCTAGATAACCATGACAATTTACGTGGTGTTAAACAAAAGATAAGAAATTATCATTTTATTATGATTTCAATCCTCAAAAATAATAATAACAATCCAACCGAAGTAGACTGGACCGTATAAATCAAATGATTACTCTATCGTCAGGTGCTGCCTTTGTTCGTGCCTAATATTTTGTAATATTTCGATCGCATTTAATTGTAATTATTTGACGAATTCAGAAAAACTAATTAAAGAAATCTGTGCGAAAGGCTCATTCGACGACGATTATTTGATTGGTAATTCTTAGGAGGTTAACATCCGTCTGGATTAATTTCAATGGTAAAGCTACCCGTGTCAATATTTTCTGAACATATAACGGCCGGTAATTGAAATCGTGTGTAAAAAGTATTCTTCGTCGTCTGCAAACTCATGCGCTTATCCGCCATTTGATACTCCACTATCGTTATTTCATCCCTATCAATTCTTAGTATTGCGCAATGCTCAAATCTATTCAATATAAAATTTTAATTTATCGCTGATTAATAGTTTCTTATCTGTTAAATTATTCATCTATTTTGCGTGGTCTTTATTTATTTTTTGTTCATATTCGTCTCGGTTTGCCTGCCATATTTATTATGAAATGCTGTAACATTCTGTGCGTACCATGTAAACTGGAATTCGTTGACGGTATCCGTAAACTTTGTTATTTACCTACTAATTAGTTTAATGCCGACGTTTGCTCTTCATTCTGTAATATTTATTTACAATCAGGTGGTCTTCCTGTAGAATTTTAACGATTTTTCTTTGTTTCAATTTTATTTCAATATTTCTCGTCTAGTATAAAATTTAAAATAATACGAAAATCACTTCCATTGCTTATGGCAAATGGAGAGTGATATGATTAATGAAGTCAACTGGTATTCTTTTTTTGTATTAAAAATTACAAGGACGTTTTTCAATCACGGGTCTCACAAACAATGAGAAAAAAAAATACTTGGGTTAATTTCACAATATATTTCAAGTAAGTATATCAATTTATCCTGAAAACTTGTAGCATGCATTTTGGCATTAAAAATCAACCTGACCTTTCGACATTCAATATACTTTTCTTTAACTCGTGTTCCATAACCTATGTTCGGTCATTCTGGTATGAGTATGCGTTTGCGTGCTTTATAATTATTATTTGTTTATTCGAAACTTCACCTTGTTTTTTTCAATGCATATTCGCACTTACGTCACGAGGAAAAGATATGCGCAGGATTCAAAGTTCGATATTGATTCGCATTGAAATAAAGAACCTCGCTACCTTTAACCTACAGTGTATCTGCTCTAACGATAGCCGATAATTCTGAAAAGATAGTATACGAAGTAACCGTAATACCGAATGAAAATCATTTAAATTACCAAATAGTATTTCATATAGCATATGTTAAATGAAATATGCTAAACTGGTACTAATCGAAGCAATCCTGTGCAGCTGCATCGGACTATAAATAAAATTGTCCTCGATAGATTTATATCTTTTAATTGAAATTGGTTAATAATTAGAAACTGCTCGTGTAAAAAACAAATTATATTTATCTTGGCAAATGTAACATCTTTGCAGATACGAGATAATCAAGGAGGCGAAATGCATTAATTTCACTTGAATGCATTACACATTTGCCGTGTAAAAAAAAATGTTTTCAATATACCTGTGTAATTCGATATAATCGCATTAAATATTTTCCAATTCTTCCATTCACAAATTCTCAAAAAACTATACGTACTGCAGAAACATGAGTTGCGAGTGCAACGTTGCATTCGTATTAAGTATTTGGAAGAAGTTTAAAGTTCGAAAAAGACATGGAAATATTTCGTCGTCTTGTCTAACGCGTAAAGTCGCTTCCATGTACAGATTCTTACGTGTCGCTCGTATGTTGCAGCATTTCACGAGAATGTCTGAAGTTCCTGCATGTATTAAAATTGATATTGGAGTACACAGTATGCGTTATCAATTATCAATTAGTTTAATCATAAAGTATTTAGTTTCAAGTAGAACTTATCAGGGACATAAGCTCAGTATGCATATATGAGTACGTACGAGAATATGCTTTTACATAATGAAAGTACGACATGCCCCTGTCCCCTATAAATAGAACAACGAAAGTTCGTTATAATTGTTTAATTTCTGCACCTACTTATATGTACAACGGATTAAATACCAAATGTATAATTGAAGATAACAGCAATTATTAATAACTCTAATGAATAGGTGCACTTTCTTTCTTTCAATTAAACGCTCGTTACTTATTATCACTACCTATTATAACTCTTTGGAATTATTATTTTTAATATCAATGTACAGTATATATTCTGAGACGACGAGATCCAATTGGTATTCCAACGAATGCGTCGCGCATAATATTAACTGAGGGCGTCGTACTGGCGTACCTACCGACGCCTGGACACGGAACGTGTTAAGTGGATGAATAATGGCTCGATCGTGTCGTGTCGTTTCCAACCAAGGGAAAATTCGGGAATTCGGGTATTCTCGGGGTTAAGTGATCGACGAATCGGAAGCGGGTTTATTGGTATTCCGTTGAACGACAATGTCCGCCGACTATGTTCGAACCCTCTCAATAATGTTCCGCGAACAAAGGAACGTGCATCAATATTCGTAAGCGGATTACCGTAGACGCATCCTTCTGTAAGGATTCTTTCGTGACGTTTCTGTCTTCGGGAGTGACAATATTTGACGGTTTTATCAAAGGGCGCTCGAGTCACGCGGAATTTAATGATTTCTCTGTATTCGTAAGAAATTTTAGGAAATAATGTCAGTCGAGCATGTCCTGAAAAAAGATTCTTAAACGTCAGATACAAGTTGAACTAGGTAAAATTATGGATTTTTCTTATATGGAATTACGTCACTGTATTCGTGATAAATATATGCGTGATATAACTTTTGTTGAGTTCATGAACTTGCGACATCAGCGAAAGAATTATATTTTGTATGTATAAAGCGATTTGCTTGTCCCATTCATATATTTCTGTAATTTTATTTATTTTTTATATAGGCGAGAGTGCCCAATGTATTGTTTCTTTTTTTTTTGGAATACCTACAAAATTATTACCCGGAGAATTTGTTCTCATACAAAAATTTTACTCGTAACCGATCGATGATGCGAACGAATAAATAATACCTTACCTGCGTATGAGATATGAAATAATCATTTTTCTTTTAAATTACGTAAACGCCTTCTCGGAAATTTACAACTTTTATTACATACAATTTTATTGGAATGCGAGAACATATTTATTTCTCTATTAAAATTTATAGCAAGATGCTTGATTTCGAATTTGAATTAAATTAGCGATATTCTATTTAAAACTTAGTGACTGACCTGATTCAGAAAACCATAGACATATATATAGCCGAATGAATATTTAAGATTCGCCAAACAAAAATGAAATTTCTTGATGGAATCGGTGACTATTGCGCAACATTCTTCAGAAAATATATCCTCGTATACGATGATGACATTACTTTGCCCCTTTTAACGGCGCCATTAAAATCTCGACTTTCCCCTTTGTCTTCATTCAGTAAAATGGTTCTAGGTTCTTTCTCCCAGCGCCTATAGTCCTTAGTACGACGTTCTTTCTTCTCGTTCTGTTATACATTCTGTTACGTCTTACCCCTCTCCCACTCATATTTTTTTCTATACCATTCGTCTAATTAAAGCATTACTCACCTTTGAGTATCAACTGTGCAGACAATTAGTCTTTCTCTTATTTATGAACTTCCTTCGTATCCGTAGAAATGAAGTTTTTCTGTATGAATATTTCTTTTTTCGTACTAGAGGATCTCTCGGTATACGTGTATCCTTAATAGTCTTGCCTAATAAATAAAAAACACTGAAATGAACAAAGATAAATAAAATTATCGTGAGATTACGAATACATTTGAAGGTTCGTCGTATCGCTTTTTATGGTCATTTCCTTTGAAAAAGTCAGTTTATCTTTCAAAAATCCTTGTACGAGTTATAGCCGTATATACGTACTGCGACAACTATGGCCAACTATGCAATTGACATTGTTGCGAATGAAAAGACGTATAGCTTTTAGACCTCGAGAAAAAACAATTCCCAGTTTATTCTACAAGCCGGGTGAAACTCGAGGCAAAATATTTCTCTTTAATAACATAATAACAGTTTCCCGAAAAAAATTTTAACTTAAAAGAAAAAAAAAGTAGTGCACGAATCATTGTTTTATTTATGCAGGAAGAAATAATAGTGACAATAGTAACTCTTGAATTACGTATAAACCTTATAGCTCGTGTCCTTCTGTGTTTTTTTGGTGGATATATCGGACGGCTATGGGCGTTCATGCATGATGCGATCCTCATGGAACAAGGGGAAGTTTATTATGAGAAAGTGCGAAAAGAAAGTAAAGGACATAGCGCAGTCGTAGCTATGGGAGAAAAATAAAGGGTTTTCCCCATTCTTTCATAGTTCGCCGCCCAGTACATAACGAATGGCTGTACCGGCTGTACCGTAACTTTCGTTCACGATCTTTTATACCGTACATGCAAGCGTTCACAAGCTAAATTTTACTCTTTCGTCTATTAATCATTTAAATAGTTATTTTTATGGATATCGGCATGAAAAATTGGCGTAAACTATGTGCACGTTGGTTACGTTCATCATGTGCATCCAGTAAATTATCTGTACACGTTATACCTTGGAACCACCTGTACTTCTTAGAATTATAGATCACAGGCTCGTGATGGTTATTAAAAATAATTTTTTTATTATCTTATATATTTTTGACAGTATTGTCTATAGTCATTGAAAAGTTGTCGAATCACCTTCGCACGAGTCTTTTATTCAAATTGTTTAACACATTGCGACATGAAGATCCGACTATATTGTCTTATTAACGACTAGCCATTATCAGTTAATTATGGTCAGCCTATTATCGAGTCAAAGTCGTAAGCCTTGTCCGATATGTGTGTTATGATAATGATAATAAGCACTTGATAATTTTTTTTAAATTTTACTCTTCTGATATCCAATTACATAGTTAGTAGATACCGATGAAGAAATTTTTATTTATAAATAATGTTTCTCTACTTGTGCTATTATTTTGTATATTATCTTCTCATTCATTTGGTTAGGGGAAAAAGTCCCATAAACGGGCTTTCGATGAAAATTTAATGTAATACTGTATTATATATATTGTAATATATAATATCAAAACGTTACTTAGGTTCTTTACGAATTTTTCATGAATTTTCTTGCGAAACCGAGGAAAATCTCACCGAAATGTAAATTTACATAACCATTATAAAACTGTATTGCGTAAGTAGAATTGAAAATGACTCGCTGGTATAGTGTGCGTGTGTTAATAGAAATGTAAATCAATTGTAAAACCATATACATGTATGAAATTTACACGAATTAAAGTAAATTTCATACATGTCAATTACAACCTAAAACATTAGCTTGAGGTTCGATCGTACAAAATTTAATTTGCATGACGAAGATGCACTAATTTTTGAAAACAGTTTGTAATTCGTGTGCTAAATATTTTTAATTTTGAATTTCGTGTTGTAAAAGAAAAAAGTAATGGTCATAATAGAGAAATGTACCTGAAATATATGTAATATTGTTTACTCAATTAGCTCGACACAATCCTCATACCGTTAGGATATTTGCAACGGATTTTTTTTATTTCCTTCATTTTTTTTCACTACGCGTAATTATACCTGTCGGGTAAAACGAACCGGTGAACAAATGTACCTGTCCGGACAGTACAAAGCCGGGCGAACGAGTTGTCGAGCAAATGGGCTGATACAGTTTATTTCATTTACTTTAGTCATTTTATAATCTTCGTTCGTTTTTGGTTACACGCTTTTTCCATTGACCGTTGAAAATACAAAACAATTATTTTCTAACCAAGCAAACAGCGCCCATAGAAATTCTTTATTTAATGGATGTATAGGTCGTTACATTTCGGCGTGCAATATCTATGTATTTCAAAAAAAAAATACGGACATTTTTTTTCTGTTATAATTAAATAATCTCCTGTTAATATAATTCATAAAATAATCATCTGAGCTCTTCTTCGCGTTAAATGAATTTATTCACCGAAAATTACGGTTTTTCAAAATTCTATTTTTTTCCCCGCTTTATTTTTCGGCAGTATTAAATATTCTCCAGTGAATGGAATTTCCTCAACATATTTTTTTTTCAATAAAATGCGTACACACATTTGTTACATTTATTCGTAACGTTTGTGCTCCGCCGTCAAGGCCAATCGACAATAACAGACATGCAAGGTTCTTCGGCGACGTCACGCTAAGGATTACGAGACAGCCGGTACTTTTTCGAGTTGCCAGAGAAGGGGGCCAAGATACAGTCATGAGGAGAATCAGGAGGGGAGAAGACAAGGGATAGACAGAGACAACTGGGTTGGTAGATGGTAGAAAGCTAGTCGAGAGTTGCGACCCTCCGTTTCGCGTTGGATGCTTTCCACGCTTGACTACTCTCGAGAACCTCGCGTCGCGTTACTATTGCCACTCGACCATGTATACAGGCTGTTCAAAGAGTCCCTACGTGCCTCCCCTTCCCGAAGATGGCTCATGGCTCCCGGCTGAATTGTCATCCCGAGATTCTTGGATAAAGTGCTTGCTGTTACTACTATGCAAATATTAACATACATGGGCTGTATGCAGTCGAAAACTTCTTCGATACACGAGACATCAATTGCCAGTTTCAGTGATAATAATTTTTAGTCTATTTTATTCTTATCAATTTTAATTGCCGATCCACCCCTAATTCGTTAATGTACTCTTTGTCAATTTGGAATGATTAATCAATCCTAATACGGAATTTGGGTGATTTTTGTCCAAAACAGAGAAACAGCCTTTCCTCCTATATAACTATACACTTTTTAAGGTTATATCATATCGTTAGCTACACAGTGATAATTATAATCAGAAAATACACAAGGGTGTCGATATTTTTTCTGTTTTTTTTTCTGCGGAAACAAAACGAAAGGCTTTGTACAATTACTTAGACAGAGTGGATCTACGAATTACGTAATATTAAGATATGTATATTTATTTTTTTTTAAAGTTGATAAATGATAAATATAATTTTCAATGAATTTTACGTATTATGTCGTCAAGTAATAGCCGTATAGATTCTGATACGATAGTAAAAAATTTTTACAGTACAATTCATGATTCACGAATCTCGTGCAAATCGAACTTTTCGCTCTGATTGATTTCAATGAAAAAAAGAAATACGCCGGATAATTTCAATCTGAATGAAACCTCCTGGTCAGACTTCGAGCTTGGTCATCCGGTGGTTTCCGTGGAAAAATAAAATAGCACGAGGTGAAGTAGCGCTTCCGCGTAAGTGCATGCAGATTCCGGTCCCTTAAGTGCATGAGCAAACGATTTCACGAGGGTCGTTTTTCATCAAGACGAAAAATAGTGTTGGTCAGTTTCCTCTTAGGAATAAATTTCAAACCAAGAGGGTCATCAGTTTACAGAAGCCGAGCGAACCAATGAGATAAGAGCACGATGGTCGATCGTTAGCTGAGAATTTTGGCACAAGAAAATCCAAACGGTATTTGCTTATGAATGACCGTGCTGTACTGGTTCCCATACACTCGCTATTATGGCAACTGATAGATTCACCAATTGGACAATGGTGCATACTGCGTACTGGATACTGAATAGCTGATAGAGGATGCTGGATTCTCTACGTTTCGCTCGACGGAAGGATGATTGATGGGTTTACTCCAACCGATGACTATTTGCCTCCAAGCGAAATCCAGGATATGGAGAAACGTTGCTACTACACGACGTCCCTATTAAATTTAATACTCGTAAACGTCCCACGTGGATTTGCCTTTGATTCGTGTTCGCTATTGAAAGAGAACGAGATGAAATATGTATCTAAAAGAAATTGATAAAATGAAATTTCCGTGTAGAAATCGATCGTGCGTTATGGGTCTGATGCATTGATAAATCGCCATAGTCGTTGGACACCACGTGGCCAAGGATTTGAAATTGTCAGGTTAGGTTACGTAAGCACGCGAAGAGACGGTGAGAAATTTGAGTCCGCTGCGATACTACTTTATCAGTGCTTATCTCTCCGATGTATTTTACTCTGCTAGTTTAAGACCATCTGCAGAGCTATACTTCTGCCTGATGCTACCTGTTAGACCCTCGTCAACGCTTTAGACGCTTTTATACCTGTGCAGGAGCGATGAGTGATGCGCAGATGCAAGCTATCTAATGTGGCTTTTAGACTTACAGCTATCTAGGTTAGTCGCAAATCGGCTTACGTAAATATACAGAAATTTAATGTAGTTTCGTGTTACATCCGCAGCTTCGTGTTTACGTAAGGATGCGACAATTATTAATACAGCGACGTGAAAGCTGTGCACGGTATACACAACGAAGTTGTCCGATTTTACTTAATGTGCTCAGAGATAAACAATAAAAATTATTGAAACGGATCGGAGTAGTCTAGAATAATTATGACGTCGTCGTCTTATACAGAAAACTTCGCATCGAGATATGCTGCATCATTTTTAACATTTTAGTTCTGGAAATATTTTGATCTTTCCCCTCGGGTTGTTTATTAGCATTTATTATTATTTGAAAGGCAGTTTGAAGTCAACGAACAATTTTTTTTTACTTCAGTGATCGAATCAATTTCCTTAATTGCTACTAATTAGTTTTATTTGCATTCATCAATCATAATCCGAGATGAATATACTTACATGGGTGTACATATGTACCAGATTCAGTTGATACGTTTGAGCTAATCCTGTACGTGCAGACAATTTGTATGATAAATACTAATTACCTTCCTTCTTCTACACCCGTTTTCTTCGCGTATTTTAACTAGTGCATAAAATTTACATGCACGAAGCAAAACCGGATCTGGTTTATCTAAATACGTATTACTATTTAATTATCATTTTAAACACGTCTGCCACTGCTCAGAAATAATTTTGTGGTCGTATCTTTAAAGCGATATTATTGTAAATATACGTGTTGGATATTGATTATATACGCTTGATGGGTAATTTACAACTTGATCTTATACATACGTCGATCAATATGCTGAACGTCTGTTGAGAGACGTAGAGACACAATATCTCATGAATTTCATGGATCTACATACGTCGCCTGTCTTCCTAACCATGGAAGCATTAACGTGAGTTCAAGATTCGTTGAGTGTCTACAGTGTCGGCTCACCAATTTCACCATTTGCCGAAGATTTAGGAAACAGTCGCCCAAGTCTACGTATGAACTTGACAGCGTTTTACCTCAAAGAGGGTGTAAACTGACAACGAGATATAGCGAAGTTAGATTGCGACGACATAAGCCAAAATTATTATTATTATTGTTTTCATTATATTCGGAGTCACGAACTAGGCAACATATTACGTTTGGCCTTTGGTTCATTTTATTACGTACGATTTAAAAATCATCGCGAGTCATTGATAGATATATGTCCTTTAAAAATATTGATTTCTGAAAATATAAACTTTTTGCCTCTCCATGATGGGAACATTAATTAGGTTTAAGAAAATTTCACAAAATGATGTGCTGTATGGAGAATTATCGTTTTGTGTTAAGGTAAGCTTAATTTTTAATTGAATAATACTTTTGTTGCAGATCTGAAGGGGGGCAAGGCGATTAAAATGGCGGTGATGATGCTGCTAGTCATTTTATTTACAACAGGGCTAGCCTTAAATGGCGAACTCCTGGAACAGGACTGCCCTGTGGATTGCCACTGCCATTATTTTCGCATCAATTGGGTGACTGATTGCTCCGAGAGCAATCTGACTAGCGTACCTTATGACGAGCTGAGTCCAAACGTTTACATCCTTGATATGAATGGGAACAACGTGGCACATTTGGGTCCGTTCCCACGCGATATCAAGCTCAGACGGCTGCAAATGGCACACAATAAACTTACTGAACTCAGTTACGAGTCTTTCGCAGGACTCAATTATCTTCTTGATGCTGATTTCTCGTACAACCTCATCTCTCACGTTGACCCTGAAGCTTTTAGGTAAGTCGAAAAGACGATTTTTTTTTATTGCACTTTTCTATTATGTTCCAGGGCTCGAGTTATTGGCTAGACTATGAGCTTGTTTCTCACACTCGATGTAGTATACTTGATCAGCTTAAACATCTTCATGGCTTTGGATGTGACGAGAATGTCTAAGGAAGAATTTCGTTCGTTCAAAAAGATCCAATACAGCACCGAAAAAAAATAGTTTTTGGTTCTTCAAATGACATAAGGAAAAATGTTAATTAGATTAAGCGATCTCTGAAATGCTGGATTTAGTCCGATTTATAATATTATATCGGTATTGACGTCAGGAGACGGGTATAACAAGATTAGTATTTAAAAAAGATCTTATTGTGTCTGCTGTCCTAGTTTATATTATTAGCAACAGCGAGTATCGCTTAATTAAGACAGGGCAACTTCATGGATATACATTTATTGATCTACGGTATAAAAAATAGCTACATAGTGTTAGCCAATCACTATACTTTTATTAAAAAATTCATACCTATAATCGTGTTCACTTTTGCTTGTAAGTTCATATCTTATTCAAATGCATATAATTGCAAATAATATGAGTTTCTTTATTAATTGTGTATGCTATGTGTATTCTGGTACAGTTGATCCCTTGGATCCATGCTGCCATTTATAATGTAACTGTATGTATATTGTAACCTTTATTTTCCCGATTCGGATCTCCGGATCCGGCGAGTTCGAGCCGGTAACTCGGTGAATAGAAATAGTAAATTAATTTGACGGAACAATTAATGAATGAACGTTAGTTTTGTTAATAGAAGAAAGACAGTGATATATTTTCCTATTGCGGAACAAAATGGTGTTATAAAGTGTCCAGCCTAGGGAATGCTGGTTATTAGTAAACAGTGTTCAATAGTATGAAGAACGATAACTCCAAGCGGCATGCAGAAATTATAATAATTAATAGATAAGCTTTGTGGTTTAATTTAAATACAAACTCGTGATCCTAACTACGAGAAGATATTTCTAGCTTGTCAATTTTTACTCTTTATCTCTCTTAATACGAAATTGAGTTAGGATGGGGTCGCGTCTAAATGCAGCCGCCGTCTAGCGGAATTTGAATAAAGGGTTGACTCATTAAATGAAAGGCCTCGTGCTGATGAGCAGTCTTCCACTAGGGAACTCGTGAGCACAGGTTGCCTCGTCCCTATCGCAAACAACGCACTATCTCCCACATGTAAGAAAGATGTCTTCCCAGAGTAGTGGGGTGTACAGAAAAGTTTTGATAAAATTATTATGCCATGTTACGGGAGCGGCACTATTATCCTTATTTTCAAAGTGACGTCCCGTGTAAATGCGGAAAGGGGTTCTACCTCGCGAGAAGGCAGTTTTCTTGTACTTACGATAGTCTGAAATATCTTTACAGTTGTGGTCAAGCGGGACGGTTTGCTCATTTCTTTTTAGAAGATACCGTAGCTAACGCAAGTGGCAGAATGCTCTAGCTAGGATACCCTCGGATAGTAGGCTAGCTGAATTGAGGGGTGCGGAGGAGTTATACGTTGCGATGCCTAAATATTGTTATTAGTTAGTAGGGAAGATTGTTCGGGCTCGCTGGATTCTGTCGTGACACTCCGAATATATGGCTCGATGTATTGATTACAATATATCAAAAGTATAAAACCGATATCGTTTAAGAAGAAACAAGACTAGAAGAAAACAGTACTACTACTTAATCCGAAAGAAAAACATGTTTCCAAGAGGCTCTGCTTTCATAAATTCTCTATTAAATTTTATAAGATTGTTAGCGTCATAGAGGAAAAAAATTACGAAACACTTGAGACAATAGGGTTCCACGATCACCGTGACTAAACCTCGTAGAACTTTATTTACTGAGTTTTCTGCTTCTTAAGAATTGTTGGGAGTATACACATCAATTGAAAAAATATGTTTGGTAACTTTAAAGTAACCTAGATGTCTTAAGTAAACTAAAAGTCGCATTAAAATAACACAAAGTTTTCGAAAGCCTGGTCCCAACAAATCTCGAGAATCTTCGGCTTTTAGCTTTCGTCAAGTCGAAGAAATTGAAAAGTTCGTTATGCGCTAATGATATAGTTTGCTTCTTGATGACATAAATGGAATATTAGAAGAGACGTCATTAAAAATATAAAACTTTTCATTGACGCTTCTTGTATTTCTAAATGTTGTTGTTAATTTTTTTAGATACATAGTAATACTTGGAACATAATTATTTCTTTATTCATTACCGATACTATTTAGAAGATACATTATCTGACATGAAAGTCCTGTACGAATAATATTGTTTTCCAATTAAGAGAAAGTAATTAATGAAGGTTTTCTTATTATTTTTTTTAGAGACAGCCCAGGCTTGATTACGCTTGAACTCCAAAATAATCCATTGGCCGAAGTGGAGGGCCATTTCTTGAACTGTCGACCACTGCTCTACCTCGATCTCAGCAGCTGCGGCATCCGACGACTTAATAATCAATTCTTCCACAATACTACGAATTTGAATAAATTGGATCTTTCAAACAATCCACTGGGACGACTGGAGCCAGGACCGTTCGATCACTTAACCAATCTTGAATATCTAAAACTCAAGAATTGTGGATTGACTTACATTTCACCAGAAACATTTTCTCATTTAGAAAATCTTCGCGAGCTGGAACTTTCCGAAAATGACCTCCGTTCACTCAGCTGGACCAATTTATTGGCTCCACTGGTCAGATTAGAACTTCTCAATATTCGCCACTGTAATATTACCAACTTACCAGGAGACGCTTTCGCGCGCAATCTTTATTTGCGTCAATTAGTCTTGGCCGACAATGAACTTTGGCATCTGGATGTTGGCAGTACTTTGGGTCACAATTTACACAGCCTACAGAGCTTAGATTTATCCAACTGTAACTTCCAAGATCCTCTGTCCGAAGAAGCTTTCCAAAATAGCAGTGGATTGCGCGTTTTGAATTTAAGTGGAAATCCAATGTCGGCTGGTAATCTTACAGCTGTTTTACAGCATCTCCCGAAACTCCATAAACTCTCACTGAGTAACTGCAGTCTACGAAGGTTGCCAGAAGCCTTCAATATGCTTGAGCACTTGGAAGAATTGGACATTTCACACAATCCATTGAATGATGCGTTTGTAAGTCTCTTGAATCCTCTGAGATCACTGGAATATCTGGATATGTCATACAGTAACTTGAGTTATGTCGGCAACAATACATTCGCGCAAATGACTTCACTCAAGAAATTGATACTCTCTGGGAATCGTCTTCATACACTTGAGCAAGGCCTGTTCGCTAATTTAACACGTTTGGAAAGTCTGGAGCTGAACAATTGCGATCTAAAAACTCCAATAGATCCCACAGTATTTGGAGATCATGCTTATCCCGCAGTACTGGAGTTAAAGCTTAGCGGAAATCCACTACAAATACCAGAAAATGAAGCACTCTTGCCTAATCAACTATCAAAATTAGAAATACTTGATCTGAGCAGTTGCAATCTCAGTCGTCTTCACGAGAATATTTTTGATCACTCGAAAAACTTAACAAACTTGAACTTATCGAATAACCGAATATCAAGTCATGACAGTCTGAAATTCTTGAAGAAACTGCCATTGCTCCAGCATCTTGATTTGAGTGGAAATCAATTAACTTCCGTGAATCCTAAATTGTTCGAGATGAATCGTCGTCTCTTGTCATTGAATCTCATTGGCAATCCTATTGTTTGCAATTGTTCTGTAGCTGAGATGTGGAATTGGGCTGAAAAGGTTAAGGGCGATTTGCACATACTTGTAGGCAGTCAGCCAGCAGAATTTGCAGCCGGTGCTGTTAAGTTAAAGAAAACATTGGGCTGCTCTTACGACGAACAATCGTATCGTGACATTCTGGATCCAACTAAACCCAAAGCTTTTGCTCGTAAAGGAGACGCTACGCCTAATCGTACTTGGGCTAAATACATCAGAGAGTCAGGTTGCGCTCGCGCATGATATTCAGAGGCCAAGTTTCAACATCCGATAATAAATCTGTTCGTTTTCAATGGTTACAGATCAAAAGGAGAGTTTTAAGCAATCTCAGAGTGTAGTAGGATTTCGCTATGGGTCCGTTTATTAATCCTTAATAATTAATTATATAATCCTAATTCCTTCATTCTGTTTATTCATCTTTGTTATAATTACTATACATGTATCGTCATTGTTTTTTTTCTTCCGATACATAAAGGATTCTAGTCGCAAATTGACTGATCGTTTGAGGCATCAATATATATGTGCTTCATTGTTGTTTGGTTGCGTATCTTGTAATGTACGCTGTACCTCCTGCTATTACATTAAAGTACTCTACTATATTAGCACTTTCATCGCAGTAGCACTGAATGTGGATCTGTAATACAACAAATTCTCACATATAAGCACAGAAAATAATCATTCAGACAGATTAGAGATAAAAGAGGGAAGAAATATTTCGACATTTTCAATTTTCAAGCTCTTTCTAGGTGCAAAGTATCTATTAAGTTAAATATCATCGTAACACTATAGTCATATAACAATGTATAAATAGTAAGTAAAAAATTGTCGTATACATTAACAAAGTCGAACAAATTGTCCTCGAACAAAATCTGTAAAATTTTCAAAAAATTTGTTAGTTTCATCATATTCAGCAACCAAAAATTATGGCTGCACTACTATTGTCTTTAATATGTAGGAAGAATTTCATGCGCATAAACATTTTTTAAATACAAATGTACAGCAAGTCGGGTCAAGCGTATGTAAAGGTTCTCCAGAATCTATGAATATTTATAAATGAACTAGACTGTAGCTGCGCTCGTGACTGATGGTAATTCTTGTGAACGTAATTGATTGTACTTGAATGTTCGCCAATTTTGCGTGATGCTTGAGCAAAACTTTAAAACTGTCGATGAACACTTCTCAAAAATGAATAGTACATTACAGGAAGACAGAGGGGGTCCGTTCACATTGTGTCGCGCTATAAAGATTATTCATAAAATCTGTACTCCGTTGAAAAGCAATTAATTTCTTACAGTGTAGGAAATGTCGTCGGAAAAGCATTTGAATTAAGGTTGAGGATTAGAGAAGTTAAACTGGGGTCGAGCTTACTTGAACCCAAGCTTAATATTTTGAAGCTAGCCGTAGCACGTGACCGGACCATGGGCGAAATCCTTTGAAATTGGTTGAACTGCTGATCTTTAAATATTCTTATGAAAAACGGAATGAAATAATCTTTGCATCCTATTAATGCGAAAAACTTTATTATCGGATATTGAAATCTTGGCGGTCAAGGGGGTCGGGGGGATTAAAATGTATTAAAAATTTCTTTTTCATTATTGAAATGACTTAAGCAAAATTGGTCAGGTCATATTCATGCTGAAATTCGCAAAGAAATGTTATAGTGGGATGGGAAACGAAAAACGTCACTTTTAATTATCTTACACGAATTAGACGTAATATTTAGCAATTAAGGAAATCCCTAGACCTAAACTAAAAGAGAGAGAGAGAGAGAGAGAGAGAGGCAAAATTGTAACGCAAATTTCAATTTGTAATTCGCTATAAGATCAAATCAAGGCGGTTACTGATAATTAAATCCACGTGTACACGTATGCCCGTTTATCTATAGCTATGTTTATCAGTTATATTATGTTTATACCTGCGTACAAAGTAATAATTGAAGCAATAATTAGCTCCACTTAATAACAATGGATATTCAATATGCAGATTATATTGTATTATCATAAATTGCCAGATAACACAGGAGTATTTATGGATTGACAGTAATGCAGGGAAATAAAATCAATACTTTCATTCCTATATGATATGCATATCTATTACGAAACATAATTTACTCGCATTACTCCATTTTTTTTAACGTATTAAGAATTAATTGGTACATCATTAAAATATACTTTTTAAAATAAGAAGATGAAGAGAGCCGGAAAATCGAATTAGCGGAAATTAGTGGTCTAAGGAGCAATTAATATTATATTTCCAATTTGTATGGACACGCAGATAGGGGAACGTTCTACGGACAAACTTTAAATATTTTATTTAATTAATGCCTACATCGGATGAAATCAAACTAATGGGAGCCCTGTTCGACATACCCAAAGTATCGTTTAGTTACTACTTATATTATTTGAAAATTATGCAAAAATATAATCAATTATTTGTGAGAATTTATTACTCAATGTTAATGGTGTTATATATCGTTGTTTAATTACGAGTTAATGTATTAACAAATGTTAGGGGGAAAAAATGCGAAACGTATTTGCAGATCATTGTACACCATTTGAATAAATTTAAAATCATGATTAAGGTACATGATTGGAGAGAGGGAATGTAATTTATACTGAAACGTGCGTTATAATTTTTTCCATCGACTTGTATTTTACGACCGAATTACAAGCAATTACGAAATATCAATTCTAAATATACCGCCAAATTATATGATTCCAGGTTTTACCGTCAATTTCCCGCCAGTTACCTCAGTGTATACCTTGAATAATATTGATATTAGGTACCATTTTCATTCACTATATTCATCTATGTACATCACTGTTTAATAAAAGCATCGTTCTTCTTCCTGTAAAAAACGTTTTTTGTATTCTTTAATGATAATTGGGAGAAATTTCGAGAAAAATAGTTACTGGGAACTATGATCAGGCCTGAGCATTTCGCAATCCGCAAGATATAGGATATGTCGCATACCACTTTTAACATGTGTAACGAACAAAACGCCTCAGAATTACATCCTGAGTCTTACGGAACAGCCTTCGCTCGAAGTATTCAAATTTTCTACCGCTTGTACATTATTACCTGTTACGTTTTCGCTTTGCGTACCACATTGTGTCTCAGTCTTTAGTGTTTAAATATAGACACATCTAACCTAACCTAACTCAATCATGCCTGGAATTTAAATTTTATTGGCTGACGAATTAAACGTCTATGGTACAACGAAATTCAACCAGTCGTAAGTGATTTCATAGTCGTATTTTTAAACGGAATTTCTATAATACAGATTAAATTAATATTTTATAATTATGGTATTTTATTATGGTTATAATTAATCTTCTTCATCGATTCGTACTAAAAACTCTATGGTACATACAAATTTAATATCAGTTTGCCATTTTCGCACTGCAGACTTGCGCACGCGCATAACGTTAAAAGTCATATGGCTTGGTGTCACTTGGTGCATATAATTTACTTATTCTTGCTTGTTATATGTACTTATATACAAAATTCTAGTGATTCCGACTCGTGTCATTTCCAACCGATACTTTCGTTGTGTTCTCGAAAACTAGATAATATGGATTCATAACAGAGATTGAATGTGTAATTTTACAATGCATCATTTATTATTGATCATAGAGGAACTTAACCTAATTTATATAAGTCAAAGGAAGATAAAGCGTTTCCACCTACAATGTCCTGCAAAATTCTGTGTACAGTGAAAAAAATGGAATGTTAACGTTTATATATTCCTAAAGAACGGAAAATAGTAAATGTTTATTTATCGCAAGTAAACTTTATTCTGCCCACTATACAATAAATACAACAGAGCACATATCTTTTAAATTAAAGAGAGTGGAAACAGAAAAGTGTGAAAGGTCTGAAAATTCCTTTGCAAAAGTCTAGTTGGACATTCTTTAGCATCAATTACTGTTCTAAATTTTTGAGGTATAGATTTGACTAATTGTCGAGCCAAGTATTCTTTTAACTGGGATTTATTGCTGATATCATATTTTCTTAATTTATTTTCAAGTTATGTTCACACATTTTTCTATTGGATTGACATTGGGGCACTGAATAATAATTAAATAATTATTATGATTATTAATAATAAATAAATAAGCCATATGTTTAGAATCATTGTCATGTTGAAAGTAAAAGTTCTCACCCAAACCAAGTTTTACTGCACTTTCTTCCAAGTTATCTTTCAGAATATTGAGATGGACTATTTTATACATTATATTATTGTTTTTTATAATTCAATTTCCAGAACCAGCTGTAACCATACAGTACCATATTAAAACTCCACAATCTCCATATTTCACAGTGGCTTGTAAATCTTTCAATTGCAGTTCTTCTATTTTTTTGCTATACCTAATGCCAAAGATTTTAATTACTACTTCAAAGGTACTATTCTCAGATAAAAGTCTATTCATTATTTTTACGGTGGTGGAGTTATAGTATACCGTTGTATGACTGCAGCTGGTTCTGGGAAATTAATAATATTCTTAGTAATCATATTTAGATATTATTAATAATTATTTAATTATTGTTTAATGCCCTGATGTCAATTCGATAGAAAATTTGTGAACAGAATTCGAAAATAAATTAAGAAAACATGATATCAGTAACAAAGCCAGTTAAAAGAATTATTGCACCAGGAATAGATAAATATTAGCCCAGACTTGTCTCAAACATTAGTCAAATTCATACTTCGAAGACTTAAAGCAGTAATTGATACCAAATGTGGTCAACTAAATATTGATAATATATCTAATTAAGGACAGTAACTGGAAGTGTCAGCTGTACACAGACTTTTGAAACAGAATTTTTTGCCCCTCAGTATTTTTTGCTTCTACTTCCTTTAATTTAAAGGCATGTAGTGCATTGTGTACATTGTTTAGTGGATATAATAAAGTAGTTGCGTCTAGCAAGCATTTACTCTTTTGCATTTTTAGGAATATATAAACCAATAATATCACATTTCATCCTCTGTGCTAATAAAGGGAACTGTCAAATGTTCTAATTTTAAAAAATTTTCAAACTCAAGATGTGAGAAGATCATCACTAGTGAAGTAATTTGCCAAAACAGTAAGACATTCAGTTATTTTCGAGAAATTCAATTTTAAGAAACGCTTAGTGGATTATATCGATTACACGGTTCACAAGTAACAGCGAGCGGGGTGGCAGCATTCTAGTTTAGAAATCACTGGTTCGAATGTCGCTGCCGTAAATTTTTTTCTTTTCCCTTATTAATTATATTATCTATGCATTTACATATAAAAATGGATCAAATCTACACTAATTAACAGACATGTAATCATCATTTTCAATGGAAAATGTACCTACTGGTATTTTAACTTTCTTTCGCCTGAAAAATCATAGTTTTTCGTTGAAAATAATGATTTTTGAATACTTTCAAATATGAATATTTTCAAATATGATCAACAACATAAATCTTCGGATCGGCCGTTTTATAATAATAATACAAAGCGAGTCTACCTGAGGAGGCCGGATAATTGTATACAAAAGATTTTGACCGCGAGAGCAAATGAGATACGGCGAAGTGAAAGGAAGGGAAGCTGGAAATTTAATTTGACCGTTGACTGTGGATAAAGTCAAAAGTATATTTTGGAGCAATCGATAGTATGGCAAATTTCGTCTTTGACTAATATCACGATACAAGATTAAAGTTTATAAATACAGTTTGTACAAAAAATTACAATGTCGGACATTGCATCTGTTGATATGCCTGGCACATCAATGGCAAGAAGTGTCGAGTTTGTTGAAGCACAAATATGGAGTGAAATTTCAAAAATACGAGATTGAAAGATGGCATTGTGTATTATGAGCAACTCCTCGCTGCAAGTGATCTTATCGCACCAGAATCTTCTACGATAATTAATGAAGAAGCTATGCTACTGGAGGAAGAAATTTACAGTCGCGCACTCGAAATGCTAAACGAGCATAAGTTCATACCGGACGAAGAATTAATAACAATAAATGAAAGTGACGACGAAAACGTGTTTGACGAAGTTGGAGGCAATGATTCGTCAGAAGATTATGAGCAATAGGAAAAAAAAAACCGAGTATATTCCGCTGAACGACAAAATAAAGGTTGTGAATATTGCTAGAGCAATACGAACTGGATCCTCAAAAATCTTCAAAGAAAAGGGTGCAGCCGCCTGAAATATATAAACGATTTATCCAGATACGAAAGATATATTAAAAGTGGTGGAACCACAAGAAACAAATATGCAATCATTGATTCATGGACGTATGATCGGTTCAGCGAAGCTCGACAAAGCAATCATCAGGTCGCAACACGGAACTTACAGCAATGGGCTTTATTTGCTGCAAGTCAAATCGAAAATCTTGATTTCAAAGCTTCCGAATCGTGGGTTGCATGATTCAAACGTAAGCATCGAATTCGTCAAACGAAAATAACAAAATATATGTCAGAAAAAGTATCTGTTACAATCGAAGAAACATTAGCTTCTGCGGAAGATGTTTGCATCCAGACTCGTGTCTTGATACTACTATTCGATAAGAATTTCGTCATAAATACGAATCAAACAAGTGATTACAATGTTTTTTTATTTATGTTTAATCAGAGCATTATTTTGTTTATAATTTGGTATAATTTGTAAATACTTTCCAGGCTGCCAATACCAGTCCACATTTAGCAGAACACTCGCTCACAGAGGATCAAAGGCAGTTCTTGTTATAAGACGGAACACGAACAAGGTTACGCGTTCATATACAGCACAATATGCTCTCACTTTGCCTGGAAAATTTATAGCTCACGTATTCGTGTGCTTGCACGAGCCAACTGGATCATTCGGACCCAGGGTTCAGAAAACGGTGGACGAGTTTGTGGGGAAATATCAAAACGTCGTTGTCACATCTTCCAAGTCGGGAAAGCTATACAAAGATTTTTTAACTGATACTTTGAAGTCATGTGGGAAAGGAAAAGTTTCTTTTACTGATTGATTCTTGGGGAGGACGAAACTAATCCGGTATTATACGATGAGATATTTCAGGCAACATGCAGTATCAGAATCATACCTTCGAAATGAACTCCTTTGGTCCAGCTTGTGACGTGTATTTTTACAGGCAGGTTCAAAATTTCATTTGGCGTCTTCAGAATTGTGCAGATTTGATTGAACAACAACGGGAAATTAATTCCCTTGAAGATTGTATAAAAATTCATTCGATTATTCATCATCAGCTGTCCGCTCCAACATTTTCAAAAATGATACGTTTTGCTTGGTGTACTTCAAAACTCTGTGATGATAGAGAAATTTTTATGAATGTTAACTAAGTATGGCCTCCCTTCGATATTCTCAAAAAATCTTGCAACTGTAAAAAATCTGCATTCACAAGTTGTGCTATGTGTTGTAAAAATTGTTGTTTTGTCTGTTTTTACGATGAATATCACACTGATTCGTGTGATACTCCCGTATAAATAAAAAAACAATTACAAAATTATATGGGAAAATATAAATAGTAAAATCAGATATTATTATTGTTTTATTTTATTTTAATCTCAAAACCAATAGATATTTAATGTCCTATTCGATAATATGCACTTTTGTGTTAAAATTTAAATTCATATCCAAAAATCATTATTAACGAAAAAGTACGATTTTTTAGGCGAGTGGAAATTAAAATACCAGTAGGTGCGTTTCTCATTGAAAATGATGATTACATGTCTGTTAATTAGCGTAGATTTGATCCATTTTTACATGTAAATGTAAAAGTAATATAATTAATAAGGGGAAAAAAAATATATTGCCGGCAGCGAGATTCGAACCAGCGACCTTTAAACTAGAACACTGCCCGGTGAGCCACGCCGATCGCTGTTACTTGTAAACCGTGCAGTCGATGTGCCCCACTCGGCATTTTTCAAAATCGAATTTCTCAAAAACGACTGAAAAGCGCGTCTCACTGCTTTGGTAAACTACTTTACTAGTGACGACCTTCTTACAACCTGAGTTTTAAATGTTTTAAAAATCATAACATCTGACCGTCCCCTTGTCAGACTATTGCAAGAACCTTTAAGATTTCGTGTAATTTTTATTTGCTGTTATTTAACACTTTGTGGTATGATAAATTCGATGCTAATATCTTTGGCTGATTAAGCATTTCTCATAATCCAGATAATAAAGTGCCATAAGGTCCTCATTACAGGTAAAAAATGCTAGATTGCCGGGAATCTAAGAATATCAAATTTACAATACATGGATTTTACCATTTGAAATTTTAAAAGTGAATAACGGAATTTAGTGTTAAAATTACTTGAATAAAACATACTGTATTAAATTAATGTGCAAAGAATATTGATATCGTATCTCAATCTATTTCTTCACTGTACAAATAATTAGTAAAGTAATAAAAAAAAATACAAGTAATGACAAAACAAAATGAAGCAGTGCTTTTTAAATTTTAAAAAAATCCAAAAACTTTAAAACCACTTGTCATGAATAATTTTTATTTTATTGAGTCAAAGATGACTTAAATAACTATTATTAATATTTCCTTCTCCAATCTTAATATTAATTTAAAAAAAACAGAACGTGAAACTTTATTAAAAAATTTTAAATATTAAACATTTTATTTACTGTCATTTGTAAAAAACTAGTTATCATCTATATGTATAATCAGCCTAGCAGAGATATCACTAAATTATAATCCTTATATTGTTGCATTTCTACAGTGGCGTACAAGAACAGACATTAGATGAGTTAACAATAAGTAAAGGTGTCAAAGTCCACGATTCCTGCTTCTTAAACGAGTTTGTACTGATTACGCAAGTAATCATAGACGTGGGAGGTGGAACGAATGGAAGCTTCACGTGAACACGCAGTGCTTATAGTCCATCTAACTAATACAACGTGATGCGCGTGTTGTTCACCAACTGGACTGTCGTTCAGTCGTTATCTTTACTCGGACTCAATCGGTAAACGGCTGGCTCCTCTAATATTATCGAGGACCATGCTTGATATTCTCGAAAGCGCATTGAACGTGCCAAAATTATATTATGGTGTACTTGCTGGTATTGGTTTCTGCAGTTACTACTTATTCGAAGTAGTCAAGGTCAGTGTGCATATCGATCATAGATACATTACACACGTATTACGCTGAGCATACATTAAATACATTAGCGTCATGAAAAACGTTATTGCTTACATGAGACTGTCAGTACTGTCAATTGAACATTTATTTTGAAATTAGACATATACTTTACATTTTGAATGAAGATATATTGTTATTCTTGTGAATTGTCTTTGATTCACTTGGTCATTTTTCATGAATCTTTATTAATCTGACCTGCCATTAGTCGGTGACATACAATTAGGGCTGAACTCTTTAGAAGTTGAATTCTCAACTGTTTGTATGGAATATATTTGAATTTTCTGTAACTTTTCGAAGCTTTTTTATCTCTTTCACACCGTCGCTAAGTAACTGATAACTAATTGATCCGAGTATGAAATACGTGAATCACTTGGATAACTGATACTACATATTTTATATTATTTTTTGATAAGATACTGGCAACTGATATATTGATTTCTTATCTATGGTTTAATTTTTTTTTTAATTTAAGCAAAAATTTTGCAAGTCTTTTGTATTCCTTGTGACAGTCGTAAAGTTTTACTTCAATGTATGTTCAGCTAAATTAATATACATATGTCAATTGAATTTGATAAATTTTACTAAAGTTTCCAGCAAAAGGCATTTTCATATGAAGCTAACGTTATTTAGTTGGAATAAAAATATCTCAAGCAGTATACTTGTAATAATTGCAAATGGTAGATCTCTTTGTTTCTTATTAGCTTTGTTATCTTCTGGTCAAGTAAAAAAGAAAAAAATGAAACAAGCCAACAAATGAAACGATATGAATATGGAATATCGAAAACTCCGGTCACGATGAGCTCTGCGAAGTAGGTAGGTTTGCGTTACATGTACTTAGAAAACCCATTCATTGTTATATCGGGTGACATGGTTATTTGATGTCAGTCAAAGTTTGGAAACTTTAAAATGAATGAAAAATACAGTACTAAATAAAAAATAACGAATGTTACAAAATTGAATTGGAAGTTTCATAAAACTAAAGGATTATATCTCTATAACGATAAAAAGAAAATCGCTAAAATATTAAGCAGTGTTCATCCGGATCAGTGAAGAGTTATTATTAATATGACCTCAGTAGGACTGTACTTCCGATGACTGCCGACAGCCAGGAAGTGACTATATATCGTATGAAGGTTCATTATCGTTTGCACTCGCTTCAGTAATAGACAAATAGCTTATTCCCTCGAGCATCAATGCCTTCATCCTCGTTACCAATGAACTTCGCATCTTTTTCAGAAACCACTTCTCGTCTGTGCTCCAGGACCTTTCCTGAACTTCCTGGAAGAACATGTGCCTATCCTCCAAAGCAAGTTCTGGCCGACGCTTTGGTGTTTCGAGTCGAGGGCCCAAACGATTTTTGCAAGTGTATTACGATCACGATTGTTGGCTAAAGTTCAATATCGCAGGTAGATATTCATTCTGTCATATTTGTTTTAATTTATTATACATAATGCAAAGAAGGATACATTACAAAAATGGAACATTCGTACTTCATGTTTTTACTATCCAAAAACTTTTTGGCGTGCGCGATACTTATGCGATAGCAAGCTTACTGTAGACATTTTCTTCAAAAATATTAATTTAAACCGTTTGCTATACGAAACAGCTACGCGCAGTCTCGCGGTCAAATCTTATCCACACAACACTGGGATATTAGAAATAAGTCGTACAAACGTCGTCAATTGCCACTTCTGACATACGATAGACATTCGCAAATGACATCTTGCAGACGTCATTCTGAAGTATGTTTGTCCCACCTACGGATGTCCTTCTGTCCGTCTTTTGCACATCCTACCATTTATAGGATGTATTTCTGACATCCATCTGACAATTTGCTTCACATGAATAGGATATTCTTATAAGATAGATGGTCCAGTCATCGGTCATGTACCGGCACACTCACTGGTTGGCTTGACGCGTCCGCTGACAGGTCAAAAAACATTCAATGAATTTATGCATTTTTTTAAATTTAGAAAATAAGATAAAGCAAACAACCTATTGATGATTACACGCATGTAAGGTTCCAACAAATTTTGTAGTTAATAACTATAAAATGTATAATAATAAAATAATAAATGGTAAAAAAAGAATAATGGACAATGTATGTAAATGCCGACATTGAATCGACATTCTAAAGATGTCATACTGCGCTGTGTTTAAGAACATCTGCATATTCCAAAGCAAATGACGTATGCTGAATTCAAAATCTTAAAAATCAGACAGGTATACGATTTAAAAAAAAATATAAATATACTGAACTATTCAAGCCGGAAAAAATTACAATGTGTGAACTTTAGTGTGCCGAAAATGTAGGCGGAAAATATTGTTTTTACGATACATTTCAAATTCGGAATTCTATGCATATGTCCTATTAAAAATGTACTGAATTATACGTAGTATATAAGTACACATTTAAAATTCTTTATCAAAAAATGTATTACATGGTTAACAATATGACAAGTCGTAGCTACTTATTAATCGTTAAAAATCATATTATATGTAATTTGAGTCTTCTGGCATATGGAAATAATTTTACTGTAGGACATTTTCTTTCTACATTAGTCTAAAAGGGCAATATTATATACGGTCATATGATTATTCCTATTGACTTCCATAAATCACTCATGTACCATGTAATTTGTAATTTCGCATAACTGATTCTCTTAATATTAAACTTATTATCTTAACGTTTAATTACATTTTTCGGGCTTGGATACTTCGTATAAGTCCAATCAAACCCGATAAGAAATATTTCTCAATTAGAATTTGAAAAGCTACTCGAACTTACAGATTTTTTATCAAAAATTGCAAGCTAATGGAGATTAAAATTTTAAACAATAGATCAAATGTTAAATTTATGTAATAGAGTTTTCTATTGATGCACTGCTGACCATATATACTAAATAAGTCAGTAACTGCTTTGTTTGATGATGAATATTGTTTTAGAGAAATCCTGACCTTATCTGATGGTGGTGAGGTGGCCCTTGATTGGGCAGAAGAAAATTGTTCATCTCAATCCCCAATAATAATTATACTTCCGGGTTTAACTGGGGCCAGCCAAGCTGAATACATAAAATGCCTTGTTGGTGCTGCAAAGGATATTGGTATTCGGTGTGTTACTTTCAATAACAGAGGCTTAGGAGGTGTGAAGCTAAAGGTACAATTATTGTCACTTTTTATTACTTTGATATCTACAAATATGTATAATAACTCTTTATTCTTCAGACTCCACGAACCTACTGTGCTGCAAACTGTGAAGATTTATCAGAAGTCGTAGAGCATATCAGAAAACTTCATCCCACCGTACCAATTGGTGCTACAGGGATATCAATGGGAGGGTGAGCTTTTTTGTTATTACAGATTTTATAATGGAATATCACTGAGATATTAACAATGTAGTAAAAAACATTACACGTTTATTGTAAAAGAATAAATAAACACAAAATGTAAAGTATGCAAAGAATTTGAAGTTATTGGGAATTGTATGGTAACAAATCAATCTAGGCAATGGTTACACATTGCTATTTAGGACATAATTACGTAAATCAATTGTTTAATAACTATTATTACATTATTGTGTAAAAAAACTTGTTATATTGACAAAATGTAATTATTACATTGTATTTGCTAGTTTGTCTTAAAAATTATTAAATATAATTTAGGATCAGTATTATTAACTCATTCAAAAACGTTAATATGTTTTTATTTCTAGATTAATCCTCGGCAATTATCTAGCACAATTAGGACCTTTAGCAAAGAAAAAGTTGAATGCAGCATTAGCCATTTCTGTACCTTGGAACGTTTTCGAAGGAACGAAGAGTATTGAGAAGCCTTATCTAAATTTAATGTTGAACAAACATTTAACTGAAAATCTTTGTCGTACCGTCCAACGTTATCACCAAAATTCAACATTTTTTGACTTGGATATGGAGAACGTTCTAAAGGTGAGTTGTTTAATTAATCAAACATAAAATATTCTAGAATCCAAAAATTGTCCACGTCTATATTTATTTATTTGTGAACGTCGATACGTTTGAATATCAAACTAATTAGACTAGAAGGTCATTCGGTTAGGATCATAATAATAGTATTCCAATTTCTGTGAATACAATGTATATTGTTCATCACAGAAATATTTCCTACATAAGGTATTATCCTTGAGACAAGCAGAAGGACAGAAATTCATAATTTAAAAAATTTTCATATCACATAATGTTTAAATACTGCAGTAAAACATTATTAACAAGTTTCAAGATTTTGAATTTAAAAATCAATCGTAGTAATATTTAATGTAAAAAAAAGTGTCTCCTAGAAATTTTATCTACTTTTATTGCTTGGAAGCTGAGATATTTTGAAAAAATATTGCTATTTTAACGAGCCAACGACTCAGCTAATGAAATCACAATTACTTTTATAATTTTATTTCTGAGACCTCACAATTCCTTCAGTAAAATTCATATATATAATAACCTAGGCCCATAACCTGTTGATTATTAGAGATTTGCGAGAAATAATTGTTGTGTATATCAAGAAAGGAATGCTTTATTAATCTTTATTTCGAGAATATCGTGTGCTCTGTCCGGCCTTACATGGACGACTGACTTGAAAACAGAAAAGGGAGTATTGGTTACCTGTGTTAATACGCGCAAAATATAAACACAAGAACCCTACAACGAATTACATGCGTGCACGTTTGCTCTGTTGAAACAGATAAGTTCCAACATATACATATAGATCATTGTATATTTTTTAAAACTAAACAAGAAATGGTTTTATTTCAAAGTAAGGGAGAAGTAAGAATATATGAATTTATATTAATATATTCAATTAAACATTTTTAATTAACCAATGGTTAATATTGTGCAATTATTTTAGTTATTAATGTAAGAAGTCTATTGCTGCCTTTATCTTAAATCATTTTTATCCCTTTATTCTGTCTTTTTGTTTAGAGTAAAACGGTACGAGAATTCGACACGAATTTCACAGTCAAACACTTTGGCTACAAAGATGTTGAAGATTACTACTCAAATGCAACGTTACACAACAAACTGCATCTAATTGAAGTTCCTCTTCTGTGCCTAAGTGCGGCAGACGATCCTTTCCAACCTCTCGAAGGTAATATGTATAAATTTTGTATTATATATTCAATTATAGCCGATATATAATATTTAACTATTTATTTATCCTGATTGATTATCTTTCTATTATTGAATAATAGAATCACTTCTTTATACTAAAATTTGTTATCTAAAGTGATAAGAAAGCTTCAACAAATCCAAAGTACTAACGGATTACTTTTAATTACACATTGCAGCAATTCCTATAAAAGAAGTGAGTAAGTCATCCTACGTAGCGATAATTGTAACTTCAAGAGGTGGTCACATCGGTTTCCTGGAAGGTGTCTGGCCTGCGAAAAAAGAACAATATATGGGAAAAATTTTTTCTCAGTACTTCACTGCCATTTTTACTTCAAGCATCGTTCAACCAGATACTTCTGAGTGTAAGTTTAAAAAAAATTAACTATGGACATAAATATGATTTACTAAAAAGTCTTTTTAATTTAATTCTTCATGATTGTGTTATTGTACAATCAAAATACAATTGTATGTACAATCAAAAATATTCACGAATCCACATTATAAAAAACGATTTGAGAAGCAGCTTTCGTTGTGTATGGACAGAATAAGTGTTGTGATTTAGGTAATATTAATTCACAGTGTCTTAGAACTATAATTTGTCGGCATTTTGACTTGTCCTAATATTTGTGGTCAATCAGTATAACTACGATACTAAATTATTATAGCAGTAATTGCGCGATTGTATTTTTCATTTATTTTAGCATTAAATTTTTCATTTTAACAGTGGATATTGATTTATTAATGTCAAATTACGATATATAATTTTCTACTATGAAGATACATACCAAGGTCACAAATTGTAGTATTCTGATTATTATAAGTAAATAATTTTAAAGCAAACCGTAATATTATCTTTCAGATATCTAATATGACAGAAAATTATTCTTTAGGCATCTTAAAGATGACTTTAGAATATGTATGCATATTCCCATAATTTACCTGTTATCTCGATTGTTCCCAAAAATAAACCTTTTTTACATATGAAATATTGAAGCCATAGACATTTATTACATTTTTTACTTTTAATTTACATTTGATGTCTCAAAATACCAATTCACAAATTGCATCATGCTCTGCGTTATGACAAAAATTTGAATTAATCCTTATGTCAATACCCGGCTACCCTTTTCCGTTTTCCCACATAAAATTTTTTAACTTCCCGTCAAAATATCCGCAATTCCATTTAAATCCTCGTTATTTCGTCAATTTCACATTGATATATAAATAAATATTCAATTTGTAAATTAAAAAGAAAAGTTAGAAACTCCAAATAATAAAGTTGAATCTACGTATGTTCAATAGCCGGGTGTACTCGTGTACCCACATAAGTCAATGTATGACTCGTATTATATTTCTAAGCTAACAAATTCAAATAATATTTAAGGATGACAAAAAATACAAAGTAAATAAATAAATATTGATATTCTTAGTTTGAAAATAATTGATTGTGATTTACAACTTTAATAAATGAACTCATAACGAGTTTTTAGAAGTTACACTTTTTATACTTAGTAATTGCGTTTGCATGTTCATGGCAAACAGGTTTCTTACAAGTTTGAAACGATTTTCGAGGTATCATACATATTCGAGATATCAAGTGCATGGTCAGTGTTCGAATTATTTCCACCAGACGTTATCAAAATTCCCAAAAATGCGTAAAATTCTTGAAGTGTAAAATCTTTCCATACCAGTTGCTTCTTCGTAGAGATTTCCTCGTTTTGCGCATGATAAACTGTAATCGCTTTCTTATTTGTATAACGAAAAATAATATTAACCATTTTGACAGTAAAGACACTCTTGAATGTATTGCAAATCGAGAGCATTTTCGGTTTTCTGTGGTGGCCACTTCTCTGCCGGATAATGTTACGCACTGTAGTTGGATGCTGCGCTGGTGATGTTCGAGACCAAATCGTCTTATCTTTCGATACAAAAATTGTCGTCGACTCTGATGGTTCTTTACTGCCTTCACGTTCAACCAGTTCGTCATTATTCTCGCTTACATCATCTGCTTCACTTTTTCGATCTCCTACTAAATGTGTGCTATATACAACTTATAATTTACATAGTATAAAAATAAAACTGTAGAATACCAGTCTCTTCGTGCTCTGAAATTTCTGAATCCTGCGATTCGTCTTCTGGCAACGAAATAAAATGTTCGTCTTCGCTATCCGATGCATTATAATTGTCTGCAGCAAAGTCCTCTCGTAATAAATGCCTCAAATAAGCAGCCATTTTTTTCAGCAGTCAATATGTTATATGGTATTGATTAGAATATTTATAACAATACGTTCATTCATAGAATGGAAATTTCATATAAATGTATTCATGTAACTATACCTTGCAAATTCACATACCGATAATTCTTCCATTTTTCTTATTAATATTCTGAATTAAAAAAAACACATTTCAATATTCACAATTATTTTACTGGATGTTCAAACGTCCGCATCGGGCCAGGTCCCGTTTGAGAATAACGGTGATGCTACTGAACCTCTCGCATAATCATAGAGCCTTTGTCGTAATTCTTTTCCTCTCGTTTCCTTCCCAAGGTTCCCTTTAACCCTGCAGATTTCAAGTAAACGCGTCGAGGAGAAAATTCCGGCTCATACACTCGCTTTATTGTATGGATTCACCGTAAAGGTACACGGGTACAACGGGCATTGAATAACGCAAATAAATTTTGGTATTGACATAAGGGTTAATTGAAATATTTAATTTCTTTGAAGTTCTCATGTTGGTTCCATGTAAATTACGTAATAACGTATTATGAAATTAAGCGTAGTTTAACAATACAAACGACGTATAAAGTAACTTGAAAGCAATATATGTATAGCAAATACAAGTGATAAGAGAAGGTTGCCTAATTCGTAACGACACCTAAATCGTACCGTCGCAATAATTAAATAACTATGCAACTACAATAAAATTTGTAATTTATTTACAAAATCTTTTTCTGTCTCAATTATCGGTAAGTAATTTAATAATAAAAATATAAAAAGTGGCACGACTTAAACAACTTTACCATATCGTTAAAATTCGCTACACAGAAAGTTACGAAAAAAAATGTTTTTATATCGATTGTATGTGAAAGGCGTACAAAGTTGGAGTATATTTAAGCATTATGGCATAACAGAATGAATAAATTATATCAAGTGCTTATGATTTCTACTTTGCATAAAATTTATTCGCATAATTGAGAATTGTTAGTAACCCTTCTACTAATATATTAGTTATCGCGATTTTCTGAAAAACGCAACATTAACTGAGATAGCCCATACATATAAAAATACTGAAAGACTTAAAATTAAATTTTGTATGAAAGAATAATGTACCTATCGTATGCTTTAAACTTCTGACTTATTGATAATCACTTGTATAAGCTTATACAAGCGTTCATGCACGAGGCAAATCTGAAGTTGTTTGAAAATAAAGATTTTCCTATATAATCTGCAGATTTAATTAATATAATAAATGATTAATGAATCTAATATACGCAGTGCTTAATAAATAAGTCTTCATAATTCCATCGACTATTCAGACCTTGTGTGTTCAGCCCGAAGTCGGTACTGTACAATTTTGGGCACGGACCCGCCAAATAGTATTCGATAAGAAACCTCCACGTTTTATTAATTATTAAATAGCCATTAAATCGTAATTATATAGAAGAAGCATCAGTAACACAAAAGAGTAGCGAAGATGTTATAAGAAATTTGGAAAATACAATTAAAATGAGCTAGTGCTAGATCATATAATAGGCAGATAGGCAGTGACTTATGTACTTAGCATTATAATATGATTTCAATATTTTTTATTAGCAGAATCATAATGCATCATACAAATATAGATATTTCCGTTTAAAGTGCGTAATTCATAGCAATGCTGTACTTCACGAAGTTTTTTACACGAAAGTATTTTTGTGGGGATATTGGATATTCCATAGTCTTTTATAACTTATAAATTTTTCTTTAACCAATTTTTATTTCATTGTGTTCTTTGAAAACATAATTGTAGGTTCAGGCATTAGTGTTATTTGGTCTGGCCCTACCATTTGGTGATATGTTAAATGATATCTATAAAAGAGGATGATATGTATAATTGGTTTACAGAGATCATTTACGATATTTTTGAAAATGTATTCAACATTCTAAATTATAAAAATATAGCTCCTTATTAACATTTACCTATTATCATCACCTTTAAGCTGCAGATACTAACAGCCTACAACCGCAACGTAATAATTCCACTATACGAATATGGATCATTGTTTTTTATTCAAATGTCTAATTAATTGTTAATTTTAAATGTCATTTTATGTCTAAGCTTCATGTGAGGAATCTGTGCAGGGTAAATTTACCAATAAATGACCATCGTAAGAAAAGCCTCCAGTGATGAACACTCATATTAAAATCACTATGTATCTACTTATAGATATAATTTACATGACACATCCATATACTGGAGTCTGTCCATTTAGTAGAGTCATCCTATATCCAAAACCAATGAATTCTGATACTGTCTATGTTAAAACAATATATTTTCGTAGAATATGTACAGTTCTTAAAACTAAGGAAATATTGAACTCCTAAATATTTTATTGTTTAATCACCACTATGATACTAGTTTTCTTAATTTTGTAATATCCGTTCTATATTTATTTAATCTATTTTTTTCTAACCACTAGTCATGGGTTTCTATGTGAGAGGCATGTTACGACAGTCGAATGGTATGTTATTTCTTCTTTATCCTCGTGTATATTATCTGTAAATTGTAATAACACATTATACAGTGAAAGTATAACTTATATTAATAGAAATAAACATGTTTAAAATATATGGCAAAAGTACATACAAAAATAGCTAATCTAGTGAAATAAAGTTGTTACAATAAAACGTTATACTAGCCTGGAAAATATATATTTGGCGGAAATATGGGCTTGCGACTGTAATATGTAACTGTGCTGTACTTATTCATAAGTGTTTCGGAACTTAGCGTCAATCGCCACGTTGAAGGTGGTCTGAAATAGTCGTGCGTATTTAATAGAGCGTCATAATAATATACAGATTAAGGGATCGCAAAAGTAAACATTTCAAGAGTAAAATTAATTATAATACTTTACGTAAAATATTGTACTTACATTTTCTCTATTTGTCTAGCAACATCGTCGGGACAGTTTACTATTAACTGATGTATAGCAGTTTCAGATGCATCTGATAACAATTGCATAGGAGATTCTTCACAGCAGTATTGCCGACAAGCATTACTCAACAAAAGCTGTAAATTGGTTGTTGGTATGTGTAAATGTGTTTGAGCAAACAAAGAAAATTCTAAACAGAGATGAATCTGTGCCAAGGAGAGTAGCTTTTTTCTGTAAAATATATTGGAGTTTTAATGGAAAAGTGATTTGACGTTGTAGCAATTGTAAATATTTGCAATTATGTAAACAAAATTGTTGTAAAGCTATCATTTCTCTGTATGCGTACGAATACGGAATTATCGAACAACATCCTTAGAATTATTGGATTGTAATATATAATATACTGATTAATTTCAAACCTGTAAGTTGTAATCACAAATTCACCCGATGATAGGTTTCCAATTTCTTGATACAACTCGTAAGGTTCAAGCAAATTTAAATTGCTGAGCAAAAACTTGTAATCCCTGCTAAGCTTGCCAAATCCAGCATCGATTAATAATTCTAATGGCAAACTACCTGTCAACAGCGGTGGCAAGGATTTTCGTTGCCTCAAAGAAAATATGATTCTTGCGATTCGAGTAGAGTTTGTTGAATCCAACTGAAAAACGTGATTTATGTTTAACAGTCATGCATAATTGTATAATTCAATGCTGTTTTTAATTAAATTCCCTTCAGCTAAATAATCACGTACCTCGGGTTCGTAACCCTCTGATAGCAATTTTTCAAAAATCATACAAAACGAATCCATTATTTCTTCATATCTGGCACAACCTTATCAGATATGTAAAAATTAAATTTATTACCTAATACTAAAAAATCAAATATATCCATTAGAAGCCTTGCATACCAATAAGAATCCTCCACAGTGCATCGGCAAAATCTGTATTTTCTCGAAAATAAACATCTATCAAAATTTTCCCTAGAATGTGTTTTCCTTCAACATTTTCGGCACAATGTGAATAGCTGGCTGACATATCGCAATCTTCACCGCATTCACGTAAAGTGCTATCGCCATTTAAAAGTCCATGAATCTTTTTCATTATTTCTTCAAAAGGCTAAATATTTGTTATTGAATTAAGACACTATGCAAAACTTGTATTTGTCATGCTTCCTTTGAAGAAAAAAGCAAAATTTTAAGGAGTTACCTTACAAAAAGAAGTAATAAAATCTTGGGGAAACTTTATAGGCACTGTATTCTGATGCAAATTCGTTATTTTTTGTTCATATGTTTCAAGTATTGACAAGTATTGATTGAGTAATATAATTTCTTTCCACAATCCTTTCATTATTGTACCTGCAGCTATTTCCATGATCTATAACATCATAACACACATACCTTTAAAAAAAGGAATGACAACGTATTCATTGCAGGAACAAAATTCTTTACCAAATTGCATGATGATACTCTTGAGGAAGTATAAAATGATAAATTTGTTGATCTTGCTTCCAGATATAAGCATCCTGCAAAACTACTTTTAGGAAATTCAATCCAATCCATGGTTTCTGCTTTTGATCCAAATAATTCAAAAACACTGAGAATAGATACGTTTATCTTGAATAATAAAGAATAATATCAAGATGAAACACTTTTCCAAATGTCCATACCTATATTTTAGATAATGTTTGAAAATAAAGAAAATTTATGAATTATTATCTTATACAACATACTTGATGTTCATGTACACCTGACAGTTTAACATGTTCCTGCATTAGTATAGGTATGCCATTAATAACTTTTTTAAGCCCTTGCAATTCTGCAATTCGTGCTAGAATGGTAACAAACCACTTCGATTGATTGTACATTCCTAATAATACTGTTTTCTCCTTATCTTGTCCATCACATATGGAAAAAATTGGCATTGCCCAACATTTATCCAAATTTTCAATGCATTCATTTACTGACATACTAGAAATTAAAAAGGAATACTTTTTGATTATATAGGACATAGTTCAAAATAAAATATACTAAATTTTATGAATGAATTACTTAATAAAATTACACTTATAACTTGAAAACATATTTATTTTACACACTGACCATGCCTGCATCCTAGATATAGGTAAAATATCTTCTTCTTCTTTTCTCCATTGGCGTTTTGGAATTATTGCAGAGGAATTGAATTGACACTCATCGCTAAATGAGCATTGCAATGGAGAGCCAGTTAGATCCAGTTCTGTAATATATATTACAATAGCACATCATCCTAAGCTTACCACAGCTTACACTATAATACAAATATATTACGGTCGTGAACAAAGCTGTTGTTACATCCCTCCGAATCATTTTGTAAAACTAAATTTTCTGGAGCAGCCTGCAAGAGAGTTTATTTATATACAATATCATACTACATTGACATAAACATAAACTAAAAATATAAGGCTATACATCGCTATCTGTAAAATCAAATATAATCATACATCTAGAAAATCTGATACAACACATGAATATAAGTTTAATTGAAAACAAGGTACTTGCATGTTTGAAAAGAATGATTGTATCACATCCCTGTATTTCCGGCAACAACCGTTCAATATATGACAATGTTATTTTCTTCACCGTAAGCGATGACTCTTGAAGAGCAGCTTTAACATGTTCTATGTTGCTCATATTTCACTTTTGTTATAAGATTAAGCCGACAATTTATGAGAAATATTTTATGATGTAGCTTTTAAATTAAACATTTATTTGAAATGTCAACGTGCGTTTATATTGTGACGTTCGAAAAGGCATCGCTCTTGGTTCGCTTAGACTGGATCAGACTGACGCCCGTTTTCTTCAACGCGGTTCAATGCATAACCTCCGTTTTACTTCAAAATACAAGTGTCTGATTGGCTAATAGCAAAGTTAAACCGAGTTTATGCATTGAACCGCGTCGAAGAAAACGGGCGTAAGGCCACGTTTCCATAGGCAAGAAAACTTCTGCGAGAAATGTCTGACAGACTGGCGGATAGAAACTAGCCTCATGTAAACTGTACTGCAAGCGCAATCGCGACAATTTTTTAGAGCTCGCCATAAGAACTTGCGGGCGCAATAAATTGCATGTTTAAACACGTGAGCGCCAAGTTGCAACGCATGTTGCGCGCAATAGGACTAGTTTCGAATATCTAGCGCTTGCAGTGACAGTTCTTGTTTATTATCCGGTAATTTCCTATTTCTTCTTCGCAGTGAGTAAACTAAAGGGATGCGAATGATCTCGTGATGATGTAGCGAAGTTAATAGAGGTGTATCAATGCAACTCTTGCTTGTGGGATTGCCGGGACGCATATTACAAGAATAGAATAAAGAAAAACGCGCCATTCACTACCATTGTGAATGAAATTAAAATATTGTTGAGAATCTTCTATTTGCAGTTCCCTGAACAAATTATGGAAACTACCGTGTTCGGATCGCCTTAATATCCATTGTCGAACCCATACAGATCTTTTCTTTTTCTTTTTCTTATTCGCCAGTAACGTTATGATTTCAGCTGCTACATGCTCACGTCTACGCGGCACGGTTTCATTCAATAACTGAAATGCGATGACTCTTGCAATACCTCGAACTACCCTGTGTGTACAGTACTACGACACTTACGACAGTATTGTCCGACAATCTCTCGCACGACAATTATTTCTGGCAATATTACGGGAATTTACATGCTAGTGTAAACGGTATTGCAAGTAACTTTTACAAGACTTCCTAGAGTTCTCTCGCCCGTGGAAAGCGACCCACTGAGCAAGCTCAGCGGAAGAGGCGGAAGGGCAATCCCCGGCACCATGGTCCATACGTGTAGCTTCACTAACAGAGTGACTACCCTTATACGAGGGCTGCTATATATATTTCTGGCCTAGGCAACACTAAGTATTGCCAGGTGCAATCTGATATTTCCATTGGAAAGGTTGACATTTTTTAGCATAACATCACGTGAACATGAACACATGAACGTGGTGTCATTTAATGGTGAATTGTTTTATTTACAGAGACTTGAAAAATTCATCTCGGCCAAAAAATGGAATTAACCCGTGAACATTTTCGTGCGATTATTTTTCACAACTTTCGACGTGGATTATCACGACAAGAGTGCATTGATGAACTTAAATCTTTGTATGGCGATGAAGCACCATCCTATAGCACCGTGAAAAACTGGTATAACGAATTCAATCGTGGCCGACGCTCGCTCAACGACGAATTCCGTGAAGGGCGTCCAAAAACGGCCGTTGTGCCAGAGAACATTGATGCCGTGCGTGAACTGATAATGCAAGATCGTCATGTGACATACCGTGAGATAGAGGCATCCTTGGGCATTTCTCCCACCAGCATACATTCGATATTGCATAAACACCTGACCGTAAAAAAGGTTTGATCTCGTTGGATCCCGCACAATTTGACAATCGCTCAAAAAAAGGCTCGTATCGATTGGTGCAAAGAAATGTTGAAAAAATACGATCGCGGTGCCTCAAAAGACGTTTATAAGATTGTCACAGGTGACGAATCATGGATCTATGCGTACTCGTATGAGCCCGAAACAAAACAACAATCGACCGTGTGGGTCTTCGAAGACGAGCCAAATCCAACGAAAGTTGTTCGTGGAAGAAGCACTTCGAAGCAAATGGTCGCCTGTTTCTTCGGCAAAACTGGTCATGTGGCGACTGTTCCGCTTGAGCAACGAACGACGGTGAATTCTGAGTGGTACACCACAATTTGTTTGTCTGATGTCTTCGGAGAAATTCGAAAAACGAACAAGAGAAGACGAATCATTGTTCACCATGACAACGCGAGCTCTCACACATTGGCTCAAACCAGCGCCTTTTTGACCAGCCAAAACGTCGAATTGATGGGTCATCCGCCGTACAGCCCTGACTTGGCACCCAATGACTTCTTTTTATTCCCGCACATCAAGAAAAAAATGCGTGGTCAACGATTTTCGTCCCCAGAAGATGCTGTTGAAGCGTTCAAAAACCATGTTTTGGAGGTGTCTCAATCGGAGTGGAAAAAGTGCTTCGACAATTGGTTTGAGCGCATGAAAAAGTGTATAAATTAGGCTGGAGAATACTTTAAAAAACAATAAACCAATTTTTGATGATAAATATTCGCATTTTCATTATTAGGCCAGAAATATATATAGCAGCCTACGTATGACTACTCGAATTAATATGCTCGACCCGACCAAAGGAATAGGAAGTGTAAGACAAGCACAATATAAAGAGGGAAAGAACAGAGAGAAACGAGAACTTATAAAGGAAAATAGAATTTGAGATGTTAAAAAGTAGAAAAGTAAGGAATGGGGGTATAAAAGTAGAGAAGAAATAAGGAAAGAGATAAATCAGAAAGTAAAGAATGAAATATAAAGAAATAAGGAAGTAAAGACGAAATAATTATAGAAATAGAAGAAGGTTGGAAATAGATATGACGGGTGTTTCCAAGAGACCAGTATAGGAGACCGGCTCGAGGAAGAATGAGCACTCCGAGTCCGGGCACTGCGTCGAGCGCTCGCCCCACTCTCCGCCTGCTTTCACTCACCGAGCCCTGCGCGACGAATTTGCGCGCACACAATTTTGGGCAACTTCCAATAATTCTAAATATGTTTGGCTAGAATTTCCGATTTCTAAGTATTAATATTTTACTTTATTGATTTAGTTAATTTTTTTAATGATCCAAATTTTAATGATCCAAACACCTAATTTATTAATATTTGAATTTTGAACGTAATTTATCTTTGATATTCGAAAATTGCAATTCAATTTTTATCTGCAAAATTTCTGCAAAATTTTGATTTAGCCACAATTTTATATTTTGAATCAATTTTGAAAGTAAATCAAGATCCAATAATATTGAGTAAATCTGAGGTGCTACACGGTGTCAAGTTGGCACTGCACTTTCTTAAAAATGTCTTAAAAATGTTTCAACAATTGGCTTTTTCAATAGTTCTTGAGAAGTACTATAGTTGCCGGTCCCGTTCTAAGGGTTGCTGTGAGAAACAACGGTGAGTAGCGGAGTACCCTCCGACCGCCAAGTTACGTGTTCGTGTTCACGTTTAGCTCGGCTACGACGGGATTCGCATTGTCGACGGAGGCGATGATCACAAAATCCTACTTCCAGACTCGCCGCTACTCATCTCTGAAGGAACTGTATGGTTGCTTCTCTGTATTTTGCATGCATTTAATCGTGATACAACATGATCTCGGCTCATTTTCGAACACATGTATAGCCGATAGTGCTTTGAAGCACGTAAAAACGCTTGCACGAACAGACTTAATGGTATGTTCAGCAGAAACACCGCTGAGGGAGCAAATACATTTGATTGGTCAAATCTCACAACTGTTTCAAGATTAACGATCAAATGACCAGTCAAATGTATTTGCTCCCTCAGCGGTGTTTCTGCTGAACATACCCATTGTAAATTACCTGATTAGTTTTATTTTACGAACATTGTGTTATATTTTATTGGTCATTTTTTTTGACTTTATGGCGCGCATTCCAGAACTAGAGAAACAGCTAGCATCTATCGGAGTTATCTGAAACTAACTAAATGTACTTTCCCCGAAAATACAATATATCTTTTATCGATATCGAAATTTATTGTGCGTTATCTTTGAAAACTTTTGCTTTTCGAGAACAATCATAGTCCAGAAAGAACGCCGGAATGTTAGCGCCAAAAAAATAAAAATTTATATGCTTATAATGCCAAGGAATTATTGTTCCTTAAATCATCTCTGCCTTACGTTTTCCTAATGGGAAACTGGACTGCGATGGGAATCCAAAAACTGTCCAAGTAGTTTGCTAGAATATGATCGTGGAATGTCAGAACGCCGATTAGATAATTAATTTATTACTTAAATAGTAAGAAAATCGATATTAAAAGTGCGGGAGCGAAAACGCTTTGTGATTGGTCGTGACGTCACAACGCCAAGAGGCGTTAGTGGCTGTGTTCCGTAACACACTGTAAGCACTGGCAGTACTGTAAAACGTGTTCCGAAATTCGTTGGAGCATACTAGTTTTTAGTAGCGCGAAATTATTATTTGAATTTTTGTGCCTCGTACGAGGCTAAGTTCCATGCTGCGG